>CAHIKZ030002771.1:0-137500 GCA_903632075.3 Acanthosepion pharaonis
TCGACATCCCCACCCCGATACATTCTTCAGTGGTCCAAACTGGAAAAAATGTTTCCTGTTTTTTCTAATCCGTGAATTTGAGAATTGCCGATTTAAAACTCAGAGGGTAGTGCCAGAAAATAATAAAAATGAAATAAAAAAGCGAATTATTTAATAAACCGTCAAGGAGTAATATCTTTATTTTTCTTTCGCCGATAACTGCGAACAGGAATGTAACAAGAACAGTGGGAGGCGGCATACCGATCATGAATCCTCTGTCGACTGAATTTAGACCCTGGCTAAAGAAAAGTACTGATAGCAACAGCAATAAACATGGTCACAACGCACCTCTTCTTGGCCTACCGCGAGATGTCGCCTTTGCCGAGCCGTTACTTGGCAACACAAGTCACATGACGGCTCCCATTTCGATCCCAAACGCTGCTACCAGACTTGGCTTTCCAGCCAACAATTATATAAGCCAAATTGCAAATACCGACAGCTTTAGGGGTCAAGGAATTAGTCACATAGGATTCATCCCATCCCATGATGGCTTTGGGTACCAGATGCACAGTGTTTCAAATAATGACAAAGTCAGCTTTGTCAACGACACTCAAGAGTTCTTTCGCAATTCGGAAACCAAAGCCGGGATCGAACCGCCTTCAAGCCCTTGGCATGATGATCTCTGCAACAAACCTGGAATACTTCGTTCCCAACCAGAACGACCGGTCAACTCTGCCTGTTTACTGACTGAGCAACAAGTGTTCGATAACGTAAAAAAGCAGACCAAACTTGATTTTACCCCTCAACAAGAACCCGATCAGACACTGACGACTGCAGATTATCCATGTACAATTTCGGATGCTGGTAAATCTGTTCTCGTGAATAAAACCCTGGCATCTTTCAGTTCCCCATCGCCTTGGACTTGGGGTCAGCACGACCGAATAGTGGTCAAGTCTAGTGCCAATGAGGCACAAGTTACAACCGAAAACTGGATGCCTGTCAAAAGAGCTATAAATCAACCGTCACCCAGTAGTAATTTATTAAATCTAATAGATGAAAACAATGAGGAGGAGAAGAAAGAGGACGAGAAAGAGGCATTTTTCTCTAACATGATAACTGCGACAGCCGAAAATGAACAGTCACGGATTTACAGAGTGATCGTTGATGGAACTCCTTACGATTTGAAATCTGGTATGGTAGCAGATCAGTTTGGAATGTTTTCCTTGCTTTATTTGATAAAGTCTAACAAAAACAACCCCGGTGGTGCTTTGCTTATGGATGGCTTAAGTCGGGACGATTTTCCACTTCATAAAAGCGATCGAATTTTTGACGCTTTCTGCAATCCTTGGTCCAGCATTTCCCGCCGTCCCCAAGATATCGACCGCAACTTACCCAACGAATATTTAACCAACGCCTACATCAAGCAGAAGTTGCCGCCCATCAAATTGTCTCGGTATAACGAAGATCTCTTGTTTTACCTCTTCTATATATACTGCGAGGACACGATCCAAGTTGCTGCTGCTTACGAACTATATCAAAGAGAATGGCGGTATCACAAGACCGAGCAAGTATGGCTAGAACGAATTCCTGGAATCTCACCAGTAACTATCACTGACTCTTGGGAACAAGGGACATATTTCTACTTCGATGTTGTGACTTGGCGAAAACATCCGAAGCAATTTAGAATAGAATACAGTCAGCTAGAAGAGAAACCAATTTTTTTCTCAAATTAATAAGTTAATCTCTTATATTCGCTTCTATATACTTATGTCTATATTTTGATTGCTGTTAAGGTATAAACCCCAATTTATAAGCTAGAAGTCAACATTGTCACGGTATGTTTTACGTTATTTTGAGATTTTTCTGCATGTTAAAACACTTCCTAAATTATGTGGCACAATCTTTAACATTGCTCTGACGTTAAAACTTTTTTGCATTTATAAAGAAATAAAAGAAAAACGAAAGTGCTCAAGTCTAAACTTGTGTTAATCCAAACAATACATAAAATGGAAAATGAAAATAGTGATTGTCTCGCTCGTTGTGTTTAATAAATGGTATCCAAATATAAGAAAATTCTTCCATCTTTTTAAACTAAGATCAGCCGCGGCATGCTTTTTTTTTTTTTCCTTTTCCTCCTATGAAGTCTTACTAGAATTTTGACAACTCAAAGCCTGAATTCACGTATTTTCACGAATCAATAATTTATCAAAAAATACGTGGGAATGTTTTATTTCTTTGGAAAATCGTCTATGCGTAAACTGAGCTGTTAAAAATATGATTTCAAATTTAATAAGCTGGTTTAAAATTTTCACACTATCTTTCGTTAACTGTTACGCGAACAGTTATATAACTAAACATGTTTCCCACTCTATAATTCTATTATACTCCATATTCGATGACTTTTCTCTTCCTAAGTTACTAGTAACATTGTTCTGTTAGTTAATCGTGCCATAGTAAATTTTGGCATATTGACAAGTTTTAAGAAAAAATGCCGAGTAACAATTTAAAAATAAAATTAACAAGTAGAAAGTAAATATAGTAACGTCTATGACAGTCGAAGAAAAGTTTGCAACCCGACCGACTTCCCAAAATTTGACCAAATATACTTCCTGGTCAGACCGAGAATATTTTCAGTACTTGCTTGTGTATGTATGTATATGAATATTCTAAGGTGGTATTGTGCTGTGATTATACTGTTCAAGGGAAATTCGTGCGAATTTTTCTTCGACCGTACTGGAATGGCTCTGTAAACTAAACAATGACTGACACATTTAAGCAGCGTGCCCGAATAAAAATTTTGCGCCAAGCTCTAAAATACCTGCTAGTGAGACCCTTAAAATTCTTACTTACTGTTCATTCCTTTGGTTTAATATGGATTTTTGAATGGTTTCTCATTTCAAGGCTGATCGAGTGTTAGTTCGGAGTAACCAACCACCAGCGAAGCGTCAGAAAGTGTGGAAAAAATCGTTATCTGATACATTTAGACAATCGTCGAATGATGCCCTTGCTCTCTCACGCGATAGAAATCAAGACTGTCAATGAAAATCACACAATCATAGACTGTATTAGATAATCTTTCATGGTGTAAAGAGGCGCGTGGATCACTATACGTTCACAAGGGGTTTATTTTGAAGGTGATATTGACCAAATTTAAATAATATATTAAATATAACATCTACTAGTGCAATACTTTAATTTTATGCTTCCTTCGGGAACATTATAATATCACCCTGTCTATAGGTTCATGTACCTGCTTAATGTACTTAGTATATGAGAGAAAGGAAATACAACACTTATATATCGGTCAGCCTGTGAATGACCATCATGCAAGGTATTGTCGAAGGCGGACGCAAGTGGAGTAGGCAAAGGCAAAACATGGTCAGACGACATCAAATAGTGGATAATGCCGGCACTGGAGGAGGTTGTTTGATTCTTCTGCTTTTAGGTGCCCCCCCCCCACTCCGACGATTGAAGCAGTCAAGCGACTAGTGGTGGTAATTGATATACCAGATAATAGTGGGTAATTGAATGACAAAATAGGGGGAAAAAACCTGTTACGCGTTTCCTCTTTCGAAGACTTCATCAGGCTAACAATTTTTATCGATGGAATCAAGCCGACTCCGTGAGCAAATTGAAAACATTCCGGTCCTGATCTAGACCCGCAATCCTGAAATTTTGGATTCCCAAGTTTTCATTACTGCGATTATTTTCGGCGATGTTTTACGCGATAGTAGTGAAATAGAACAAACAACGGTTACAGTTCTACATCTACTGAAGATGCAAGGACACTTAACTTTAAATTTTAAAGTTTTGGTGCACAACGTATCTAGATGTATAACCTACAAACTTTATTCAGCTTTCAACCGCTTTTGTTTTTATTTTTATCGCTATTGCTTTAAATATCTCACATATTAATAGCAGTAATCTTTTCTTTTAGGAAAAGGCATATGTTGCATGATCATTTAGAGTGGAAAAATGAAATTAGTGTATGCAAGCGAATAAGCAAAGTATTAAGAGACAGAAAAAATCGTCAGAAAGAAAGAAAGGATTACTGAACTGTTATGTAATATCAATCATCCTATATGGCAGTGAATGCTGGACAGTCTCTTCACAGATGAAGAAAAGACTTGAAGCAACAAATGTGGTTCTACAGAAAGATGCTGAGAATAACATAGGCTGAACATGAGAGATACGACATAGTTTTAGAGAAAATTGAAACAAAAATGCACTTATACTTAACATCAGAAAGACAGTTAATGTTTCTAGTGCACATAATGAGGAAAGAGGGTTTGAAAAATTGGATACTCACAAGATAAATTGAAGGCAAGAGGGACAGGGGCAAACAACAGACAACTTACCTAGCGAGCTTGAGTAAATGAATGGCAAAACATGGCTTAGGAGAGATAACAAAAAGACAACATTTATTAAGAGCTACAAAGGATAGAAAATTGTGGAGAACCATGATTGCTAACTTCCTTTAAGAAAAAAAAGCAGCAGCAGCTAAACTGTACGTTAAGTTAGATATTAGATTTTAGCTTACATTAGCGGGTTTTGACTTAACAAAGAAAAACCATGTAAAATAATTTTTTAGCAATAATATATGTTTCCAAAGATTAACTTTAGCACAAAGTTGAAAGAATGAGATTTTCTGCGAGGGTCGAACTTGCCAAGCAAGCGAATGTATTGTAATCCCTCTATGCTAGGCGTTCCGCTTCTAGACAATGTGTAGACTTAAAAAAAAGTGTATATATCTATATAATAAATGCCAATGTCAGTGTGCTAGTGTGTCAGACTTTTTCAATGAAAGGGACACAGCTCTCAATAGCTCATCTTCTTCCAATTTCAGTGTGTCATTGTGCCTCACCTTTTCCGTAGCCCAACATATCATACCATTTTGGAATCAAGCCGACTCTGTGAGCAAATTAAAAACATTCCGGTCCGGATCTGGATCGGCAATCCTGAAATTTTAGATTCCCAAATTTTCATTACTGCGGTTATTTTCGTCGATTTTTTACGTGATTTTTTTGCGACGAATTTTTTTGTACAATAACAATTCTTATAACTTGGAAATAAATTTGGGAATAATCGAAATTAATTGCAAAATCCAGCGAAAGTCACACATGAAATAAAAACAATTGTTTGTAATTAAGGACCTACGTACATCAGATTGTCTTTAAATGACCACAGAAGAATTATCGTTAAACTTTTAAAAGGTAAGCTTATATATTAATGCAATACTTAAATACAGCGATCAATTTTGAGTTCTTCTTTAGTTTATTGTTGCCTATCTCATCTACGCCTCTCTACCTATCAAGAGCCTTCCGCAGGAGCTAGTTTAAATGCCGCTCGATGGCAGCTTTTAAGCTAGTATACATATATATCATATTCTTTTTGCCACGTTGGTCGCCTTTGTCCTCTTATTATATAAATAACCGGTTTATATGAAACTGGAATGAGACCAGTTTACGTTCGATTGGGCTCGCGTGTTGATATAATAATCTAATGAATAAGACACAATCAAGACGCTTTACGCCCTCTCGAGATTGTCTGCATGGAAGTAAGGGAAGATAACACCTTAATGTTGCTTCTTGGATAAAACCCAGAATCAAACGCATTAAACATCATAACCAGAATTGTTGCTATCTTCACTAAGAATATAAATTAATTCACCTCAAATTTTGCTGTTTTTTTCATTTTATTTTCACTTATAAAAAAAAACAAACTTTTAATCTAGACGAGTAGTTTCTATACGTTTTCTATCTATCACCCCTCGCCCTCTTGAATCTCAGGTCACGAGTGTCCTCAGAATAGAATATTTTTTTAGCTGCCCGACCATTGGCTTCTAAACTACATCCCTAGCACCCCACACCCTTATGAAGACAGTTCTTTCTTGGTATTAGTTATCTTGTTTTTGGTTTGTTTGTTTGTTTTTTTTTTGAGTGGCATTAATTTTGAAAAGCCAAAGCTTGTTTTGTTCAAGAACAAAGTTCTTTAAATTAATATCCATAAGTTCTTGCGTTGTAGTAACTCAATTTACTTATCAATCCTGCGTTGGTGTCATTAATAAGGCTGCCTTTTTCTGGTAATTCTGTAAAGTTTCTTTGTTTTTTTTTTTATTTTCTAGATGATCTTGGCTTACGGCCATATCACGTTGAAACACCGGTTCTCGTTCGATCACTGATGTTAAACAACGTCGAGCCTAGTCAGTACCTAAATGGATGACCGCTTGGGAATATTAGGTGCTGTAAGACTGGATATGCAGATAATGTAATGGGTAATAATTCGGAATTGAAAGTCGGATAGACGAGTTTCAATTTCAGTTGGGTTCGTTATATTCACTTATACGCAAATACCCTTGGGAAAGGCATGAATCCACAACTTATCTCCCCAGCTATGGGCTAATTAGCAGGATTTGTGTCAGTAAATTATTATTATTATCTCCAAAATTATTCTTACAGTCTAAAAATCTTTTCTGGCTTCAAATAACCAGTAAAGTGTTGACAAGCTGTAGAAAACAAATCAAACTAGATTATCTTCTCTTTATCTATAGTGCAGCGATTCTACGCATATATTCGATTAAAAAGTGGTAAAAAGAATTGGATTTCCATAAAACAAGTGAATTTTAGGGTGTGCAGATGGTTAGAGCTTCGGAACGAGAAATCGATGAGTCTAGTTCGAATTCAGAGACCGTTATATTCACTTTAGCGCAAATATCCTTGATGGTATGAATCCATCTCTTCTCAGTTATGAGTTAAATAGTAGGGCAGCCTGGACTCAAGCCATGGTTGGTAATCAGTTTAAGCGAAGGACAACTCTGAATTCAAAACCTTGTGTAGCCCTGGTGGGAAATGATACTTGAACCAATGCCCGCTCAACATAGTTGCAGTACAAACCCCGGTTTGGCGCTCTGTGGATGTTGAAGAAACACAAATAGATCTGTTCAGATAGACATACATGGAAACGAATAGTTATGCTGAAGCTGTGAAGGAGTGGAATCAACTGTTTTTGCAGTGGCCTTAAAGTCGAAACTGCTGTGATGACAAAGTGAATTGTATCCGTTGTTATCAAAGAAATTGAAAATTTGAAATTCAGTTAGCTTTTCGTTATTAATGATTTTTCTTTCAGGATTAATAGGAGTTTAGAGATAGAATGATATTTGAATAAAAAGGTCTCATCCCCCAAAAAACTTTTAAAAAATTTTCTCTATTTTTTAATTTTCTTTTTTAATAATGTTATCTGTTTTATTCACTAAATGTTATCTGTTTTATTCACTAAAACCTATGCAAATGTTGAAGTTGTAAATGTTCTGCTTAATTAAATTTAAGAAATGACGAAAACTGTTCTACACGCGGCTCTTAATTTCTTAATTTCTGGTTAGTTTTTAATGATTGTTACCACAAAACTAGCTTCCAGCGAGAACATGACGTTTGCCACAAATTACACAACACTTATTTCGATTAACCGCGTTACTTAGAACGATTACTTCACTACTTATTTCATAATTTATCTAAAACACTAAAGTGCGTTACTTAAATGAGAATTTTTCATACATTATAAAACTGGGTTGAAAGCTTTAAATCGAATGTAAAAAACTTGAAATAATGTAAATTTATTATGAATTTAAATTTATTAGAAACAAATGCAAATTATTTCTAAGACTTCTTAAGCATATTTAGTCGACTATTAGAACAGACGTTATGTCATGCGTGTCTTAGTAGGATCCCTGTGAATATGCGGTATTGTGGTATATGTTGGATCGAATGGAGATGGATAAATTCTTGTGGTAATTGAGTCAATTGTAAGAATGAATGGGTTGTGAATCAGATTAGCCAAATTAAGGATAGTGACGACCAGCCCATCTTCTCTGCCCCTTCAGCCTTGTACCACAATTGTATATTTGATACAATAAATAATTACTATTAAAACAGACTTTGCTTTCCTCCGCCTGTCTCTGTCTCGCTTCTCCCGTTCAAAAAATGATATGGCGTGTTGAGAAAATGTCAAAAATTACTAATAAATTTTAAATTTATTATAGGTACCTCTCTTATTTTTGGATAATGTCATATATGGACGTCCGTATTTACAAAAAATCGATACATTTATACACACAAGAACAGAATCAATTTTTTTTTTAACATACTGTGAGTCGTTGAATTATAGCGAGCTTTCTCATTTGTGATTAGTAAATACAGCTTTAATTTAATAACAATAGTACTTGACCATTATGAATTAATACAAAATTTTAAAAGATTTAAAAATTCATAAATTATTTTAATTAAAATTAAAATGAAAACAATTCTTGTAAAAATTCATTATTCATCGAATTTTTAAGACAATACTCATGAAAGCAATTGAAAGCTTTTCTAAAAAAAAAAAAAAAAATGGATAAGACTTTTGAATTTTTATGTTTCGATTCAGGGATAATTTTCTACACTTGGAGGTCCTGTTCGATCAAAAGAATTTAATAATTTAACCTCCCCGAGGACTTGTCCTAATATTAAATTTAAACAGTTAGCGATACAAAAATAATCTCTTGAAATTTGATAAAATAAAAGAGTGCAGATGAAAAAATATTTTTACAAAGATTTTCTAAAAATGAAATATTTAAAAAATAATTTAATTTTATTTCTGAATAAGTTATAAGTTTAATTAAAAACCGAAAATTATCTGATTTTTGCAAGAATTTTCAAATCAATTTGTTTTTCATTGCCGAAAAAAAAAAAAAAAAAAAAAAAAAAGGAAAGAAAAAAAAATTCCCGTACAAATTTAAGGTCCCGCGTTAACTCCAAAAACGTGATATTTAACCAACATTTCCAAAGTTCTAAAAAGGATTTAAAAAATAATTTTTACCTAAAATAATTCTTTGATCTTTCCTCTTGATGCAAATATTTTGACGATAATATTTTATTTTTGTTTTGGGCATTTTTTTCATTATGTGTCCTTGTTTTTTGGAGGTACCTCGTTTAAATAACGTACTGACAGTTGCTTCCGTTATGTGGCAATAATTTTAAGTAAAATGATGCAATAAAATAAGTAACGAAGAAATCTTTTTTAAGCTTTCTGAATATCAGTACCTATTTTGTCTCATTAGAGTTCCTTCCCTTTACGATCAATCAACTTTAAATCTATGCGACTCACAATTAACTGTCATCTAGTGTGTGTCAGTTTGCTAGTATTTCATTTCATTATCACGTTGAATTTGATTACAAAGTTGTGAGTAACAGAATTTGTCATGTTCCCTTGTCACTGTTTAGTATTTGTATATAAAAAAGGCGTATAAAGAAGTTTTTCAGTATGTAATAAATAGATTATCCATTCTAGTTTTCTTGTGTAATAATAATTATAAATAATTTTGTAAAATGAATCTGTTATATTCATCCAATGATTATCATCTGAAACTTTCTAATGCTGTTTCGGCAGAGCTATTTTCTTTTAAATAATTATGGTAATTACACTTTTTTATTTTATTTTTATCCTTATGTATTTATATTTCTTATGGTGAAAAAAAGAAAAGAAAGTCATAAAAGGCACCGATGTGCAACTTACCGGAGGCGTCTGGAACTCTCTGACCTGTTCCGAGTCTCGAGAGGAGATGTAAAACTATTTCGTGAAGAAAATTAACCACAACTTGGTAAATGATTGAGAGTGTAGCTAAGTCTGGCCAAGAGCTGTGTGTGTGCGCCCATGGCCGATTTGTTAGAACCTTAGCGTTCCGACTATTTTATAATTTTATGTAGTACTAGCCGAATTACCCGCGCCTTGCTGTATGTCACCCAGTTTTTTGTAAGAAAATGATGATTGATTTTAAATCATTGTTATAATTTGTGGAGAAAAATGATGCCTTTCAATATTACTCAATGATCTTGTCGATGTGACCTCCATCTTCTGGCTTTCTCCTATATTTTGACATTTTCGATAAGATTTTTGTTTTTTATTTTATTGTTTTTGTTTTATGATTAATTTTTTTTTATCTTATTTTTTTTAATTTTTATTTTATGTTCTGTTGTTTTTTTCTCTCGATTTTTCTAATTGTCAAAGATAATTAAAAATATGTTTGTATTTCAGAACCCTTAAAATTACTCGGCATACAATTCTATTTTCATTTTTATGTCCTTACATCTTCGATAAGTATGTTGAAACGTATTAATATTTTTGAGAAAGGAAAAAATCAGTCTAAAATGTTAAGAAATAAAAACTGTGATTTCTGAGATGAGGTATTATGTACACTATTTACATTATTCGGACTATTGTCCTCATCGTTGTCACCATATTTATTACAACGTTTCCGCCTGAAGGATACATGGCAGAGTGGATAAAGGCGTTGGTTAGATCCAGTGACAGAACCCGAAGAGTGTGAGTTCAATACCTGGTTAACGCAATGGAGGACTTGGGGAGAGGAATTAAAAGGAGATAACTGATAACTGACATCCATTAAACATGGCACGTGGAACTAGAGCAGTCTAACCCAGTGAGCGAAATAAAAGGTTCAGTTTGACATTCCGACCACCAGAAGAAGGCCGGAGCATACAACGGCCGAAATGTTGTAATAAATATGGTGACAAAGATGAGGACAATAGTCTGAATAATGTAAATAGTGTAAATAAAAACTCATTTAATCTTTTAATTCGGTAAAGCGGAAAAAAAGAGAACTATTCAATTTTTTCCTGAAATAAAATGAATCTTCTCGTATCACTGTTTACATTCTAATCAATTTAGGGTTTACATAAATTCTATTTAATCTTGTGACAAAATGCTGAGAAATTTCCATATTGCTGTGGTTTGCTTACTTGCTACAAAGCTACAAGTATAGAGCACCCAGTGAAAATAAATGTGAATACTCAGTAGTAGTTGCAACTAGGTTACTAATCATTACCACAATGCACACTTTACCTCTTAAAGATTATCTATCATTTTTTACCCCATAATCTTCAGTTTTTACCAGGCACTCTTTCATTCATATCACACATCTCATTCATCATAACCATTTTAAAAGTAACCATCAACTTTGAGTAGCTCTAGAGCTTTGTACTACTAGGTAAACATTATTATTAAAAACATACATTCTGTAGAAAGATCTGTAACGTCGTATCTGACCATTTATAAAAGAGGACTTGTATAAAGACTAAATCAAGACAGGATGGATTAATTTTATGAGTTTTCCGGTGCTGGCTGTTTAATCGTTAAACACACAGAATATATATATATATATATATATATATATATATATATTTCAGAAAAAAAATCTGCCTCGTCAGTCATGTATCGAAAGATATATGATCGCTTAAGCGCGTATCACGCATGACACATAATTGATTGAGTGAATTAGTCCAAGCCCCAAGGCAACCCCAGCTACTACCTCTCCTTCGAGAGGGGGCTGAAGTCATTACCCGGCGCCTGGGACGTCTCCAAATGGGGAGGTACTGAGCAGGCTTGAGCAATTTTTCCACGGTATTCCCGTTTTAAACCCACTTTAAACCTCGAGTTTGTGTCACATTCGGTAACTACATGGGCGCACTGTAAAATTCCTATTTCCTATATTATGCTATACAAAAAATTATTTTGTTCACATTAACTATTTTTTTAAAATTTTCCTTCCAGTCGTTAACAAAAGGTAAATCACACCAATCACTATAAATTCAGTAGTTTAAAAAAATGTATTCTGTCTGGCCAATTTTAATGGGTGCTATTATTATTATTATTTTAGTAGCGTGTCCACTTCATGGCTCTCTACAGATTCCTTTTCTTTTATTATCTACGAATTGCCATGACTACTTGGGAAAACCACTATTGGAGTGGTTTCCCATTGCCTTCTCCACGGGTTAGAATTCAGATATTCCCTTCTTTCTGGAAAGTTAGGAGTCTGAACGATGTAAATTTTTTATACATACAACAGCGTAGTCTACCCCTAACTGGAGGAAGTTTACTCGTTTTGATACCTTTTTTCCCGGTGGCATTTGACTAAGCTGGAATTTGAAGTCGGTTCGCCGAGTCCACTTTTTTTGCGCTGACATCCGTTGCGCTACCAGCACATTCTGTGATTCCTATTACCCACAAAGAGAATAAATACTATTGCTTGGAGGAATTTTAATGAAGGTTAATAGCACCCCCACAGTCTATTAAGTCATGATTTGATTTGATTTAAATTTTATCTTTATTGTTACCATTAATTTTAGCGTTCGTTGCAATGTAAAAATTATAATCTTTTTCGCCATCTTTCCGAACTGAAATAAATATGAGAAACTTATTTATAGCGAAACAAAAAAAAGTAACAACTACTTTTTTAGTAATTAACACCTACATTCCAATTTTAGTTACAGAGGAATCCTTCTGTATACTTTATTTTCCTCTCTATTAAGGTTCTCGTGAACTTAGGATATTAAGAGTAAAAGTACATATTTTTCTAGATAGCAATAAAAACAAATTATATATGATTTTTTCTTTATCAAATCTGACAAAAAAGATAATAAACATTCAATCTGGAGTTGCATTGCCATAACCGCGACACCAGTTCTCATGCGCCGCCTGACCATGTGGGTAATTTGCACACGTGGCAAATTTTTCAGTTCCCCCTTAAAAAAAATGGCGAGCTGGAAGGTAAACAAGAAAGAGAGAGGAGGAAAAAAAAAAAAAAAAAAAAAAGCAGAAAAGAAAGGAAGAAAGAGCTATCTGGCTTGGGGAGCTCCCATTTAGACGTGAGAAGTGGCAGTTGAGGTAAGGAACAGCCAGGAAATTTGGGCGATTACTACTTGTCTTCATTGCTTTGTATAAACAAAAATATAGTTTTTATTTTATTTTCTTTCTCTCTTTACTTCTACTTCCTGTTTTTTGTTTCCTCTCATGCGTAAGAAAATGATGTCCTTCCACCCTCTCTTATTTATTGATAGTGAATGGTGAACTTGGTTTTATTTGAGTTTAGCTGTCTTTTTACTTAGAATTGAGTAAATAATTTAATATAGCCTACAAGAATTCTCTTACTAGAGTTCTCTCTCTTTGTCGGTAGGGAATATTTCGAAAACAGACTTTCAAAACAAAACAAAACTAAAAAAAATCCTACCACTACAAATTTCGATTGTTTTGTTAATTTTTTACAGTGAAATTCAGATTAACTTTGTACTTAACAATTACATTTTTTTTTATTTAAAGAAAAAAAAACTATTTTTTTTCATTAATGCGATGAAAACATTAGTCTTTCTTTTCTTTAAAAAAATTAGTCTTTTCTTTTTCATTTCCTCTCTATTCTTATCAGTCAAGGCAAGGGCAAGGCTAAATCGAAAATTACGGCATTTAAGAAGCACTGTTGTTTTCCCCGTGGTTGCGTATTGCTCCCCGTAAATGTTTGTTTGTACGTGAAGTTCTGTTATCAGAACAAAAAATGAGTGTGTGTATATATATATATATATATATATATATGTGTGCGTGTGTGTTGACTTGTTCTTTTGTGTTTCATTTGTTAGATGAAGTTTTTATTTTATTTAATCCTAAGCATGCGTGTTCAGGTCTAAAGTTCCAATGCAGAAATATCTAGGGTGCCTTCCAATTTTTTGCATGATTTTCATCAATTTTTTTCTTTTTTTAAATAAAAGATTTTATTGATATGCAAAAATTTAAAGTACAGACTTAAAGACAATCACATATTTGTATAAATTACTGAAAAGTTGGAATCATCTACTTGAAATTTCAAATGTTCCTTGATCAACGCATTTTGCTTACCGAGAAAAAAGAATTGACAACTATTTTAATTAATAGCTTTCGAAGAATTTAAATATAAATTTACCAATTGGAATAAAGGATATGCATATTTAAAAAGTTCCCGAAACAATTTTTTTCAATTGTTTGGAACTACTTCTTAATTTTTAACATTTAAAAAGTAATCTTTAAACAACGTCATGTCCCTTCAGGATGTAGGCGACAATGAAGGCATATATATATATATATATATATATATATGGTTCGTATACGATCACCGAAGTTAATCAACATCGAGCAACCTGGTCAGTACTTAAATGGATGACCGCTTGTGGGTACCAGATTCTGTAAGCTTGGATGTGTGGGTGGTGTAATGGATAATGGCTCGGAGAGTCGAATTTCAAATCAAGTTGGGTTCGTTATATTCACTTACGCGCCAATAACCTTTGGAAAAGTATAAACCCACTTCTCCCTTCAGCTATGGGTTAATCAGTAAAACTTGAATCAATAATCCATTACTATCTCTTACAATCTAAAAATATTTTCTGGCTTTAAATAACCTGCAAAGGGTTGATAAACCGCAGAAAACGAATCAATTAATAACTTTCTTTCAATAAGCATCTTCTATAAAGCAAAAGTAAAGCATAATTCAATAAAATATTAGATTGCTTACAATATTTTCCTATTTTTTTAATTACTGGGTAGTTAAAAAAATTATAAAAGATGTTGACGTTGTATTCGTCAAGTAATTTTTAAACTTAAGTGCCCTTTACTTAAAAAAATTCAGACATTAAGCTATCTATAATATCTATCAATATCTCATAAGAACAGCTACGTCCATGTTAAAAAAAATGCTTTTCTGTGATATTTTAAATTAAAAGTAATATTTATTTTAAATCATATTAATTAAAAAACGTTAAATCAGTTAATCCTGCTCAAATAAAGTTTCAGAAAAGTTAAAGTATATTTTATTTTTGAAAGATTTTTTTAATAAATTGAATTATGTTGTGTTGTTGACAGATTTGTCAGTATGGTCGATGTTAGCAATTAAAGAAAATAATTTCAATCAATTCGGTTTGAAATACAGCAAATTATTTTGATTATTGGGAATATTTAATCTATTAGCTTAGAATAAAAACTAAAAAGCTTTTCATTTTTAAAATGCTTTTTAAACCTTAGGCATCGCTGTTTTATACTTGTATAACGGTTTTTTTTAATACTTATAACTTATAAGTAAGTAATACCGTTAAGTAAAGGTATTACTTTGGCAAAACAACGTTTCTACGTGTTTTATTTTTATTTATTTATTTTTTTATGCAATAGTTTTCTCTATGACTTGTGTTTTCTGCTCGTCATCTGGGGAAAAACTTATTTATTTATAGAACAACCGAATCATTACGTCAATGAGGTTTCTTGTTGCTACTTCTCGTACGAAAACTCACAGATAAGGCTTTTGCAAATACATTTTCCATCTTCGCGATTTGTATTCATATCTTTTTTTCTTTTTTTTATCCCTTACATAGTAGGCGTCATCAAATTTGTTTAAAATCGGAGTTTACCCAATATTTTTTTTTATTATTTATACCAATATGCAGAAAGAGTACTGAATCCTGTTGATTGATTGAAGTCTTCCCGTTTTTACACCATCAACCTAACTTGTCACTGTAAGAAAAAAAGAGCTTCTTTTGAATTACTTGTATTTACAAAGCATAACTCTGCATATGGTGGCAAGAAGATTGTACTACGCCAATCCGCAAAGGGTTGCTTACTTTGAAAGTCAACATTCGAAATTGTATCAGCGTTTGAACATTGCCTTTCGTCGCGGGTGTGAAATATGCAAACAAAAAAGTCCATTATTATATTCAACTGAAAATTTAAAATAAATAAAGTCATTATTTAATATCGAATCCACCATTTTTTTTTTCTAAACATCATGTCATTTATGCTTACAGCAAAAAATAAATCTTTACCTAGTCTGGCACAGGAAAACGACAGTGAAGCAGACTGTAACTTTTTTTTTATCCAAATTGTCTTGTCTTCAGAATTATTCTTAGAAATTTATTAACAATATGTCGACATGGAAAACTAAAAGAAATTCTTAGTAAAAAGAAAAAAAAAAAAAAAAGAAAAGTTATCAATATTCAGCAGGAGGCTTACAAAGGAGCGTTCGCTTTTACACTTACCTTGAAAGTCGGATTGATGAAACGCGTCGGCAATGACTAAGAAATATATTTTCTAATTGCCTTTTTTTTTTTTTATCCAAATTGTCTTCAGAATTATTCTAAGAAATTTACAAGATTATAAAAAAATGTGAGCAAAGTACAATGCGATATTTATTATTTACCTTCTAGAAAGATTTATTATTTAACATTTTATAAAAAAAAAATTGAAAAGAAATCTTTTTATTCAAAAATTTATAAAAAAAATATCACAATATGAAACCAATGCAATATTTATTATTTACCATTTATAAGTAACTATGAAAACAATATTTTTTTTTCAATGGTTTTCAATATCTTTGTTGTAAATTTTCAAGCATAAAAAAATGTATAAATCTATATTTGCGTTTTATTAAAATTTTAATCATCGCTTTTTAAAAACAAACATTGCTGAGTGAGTAAAAAAATGTAGGGAATAATAGCGGTGTCAAGAAAATAACCGTCTTTTGACACCGTTTATTTTATTTTGTGTGTGTGTGTAGGTACAGTGGTTAAACATTGTCGGAATTTCTACGGGTTGAGTTAGTTTTAATTGTTCAAATAATTATACCCAAAATTTTGACTTGTTCAATAATAACAGGAACTCGCACCCCTCCGGGGGGGGGGGACTACTCGTCTCTAATAGTGAAACATAACCCTCGAAATCGCCATGGACTTTGTGTCTATATAAAGGACGGGTTGTCATGTGGAAGAACCCACAATACAATGACTCTGATTTCTCCTTTCATGTGCTTTCTCGTGGCCCTTGGTACGCCCTTTATTTTTGCTGTCTAGCGTTCACAGAGTGTAATCATCAACAAAATAGCTGAGAAGATTGATGATATCCTCTCTGGACATTCCTCTGTTAGCATTCATATTTACCACAAAGAGTGGTTAATCCATTCAAATAAACTCTATGAAGAAGGCAGATAATGTCATGACGTTACGAACTAACACAGGATTTGCTCACCCGTGTTCCCGATACATCAGGACATCATGCAAACCTCCTAAATCTCTTCATCACATCTCGTCTTGAAAATGCTTTGTCGAAGTGTTACCTCCCTTGGGCGTTTCAGACCACTCACTGACTGGTGCTAAAGTTGATGCCAAAGCAATGACATCCTTTGATGAGCAGTTTCATAGGACAATCTTTCTGTATTCCAAAGCTGACTCAAATAGCTTCAGATCAGATCATGTATGGCGGAATCTTCTTTCTGTGTGTGTGTGTGTGTGTGTGTGTGTGTGTGCATTCTTAAAAAAGTGTCTCCAGAACTGCTGCCCTCATTTCTGAAGAGATCTTTTCTAGCATGAGAAGTTTCTCCTAGATTAAAATATACCAACAAAAACCCACTCTTTTTTCCTCTTTCTTCTCTAGAATGGTGTGAGATGTAAGACGCGTTGCAGGGGAAATTTCTTTCCCAGGATAACCGGTTGTTAAACTCCAAAACTTGGCCACGTGACGCCACACACATACGTTTTCTAACAATAAAATATATAATGTTTGAGTTATATGTGTACGCACAAAAGTCTCTTGTATTGTTACTCTTTGTGTGAAAATATATGTAAAATTCCAGTACGTGTTGAAATTTATTCCTTCTGAAAATGTTGATTTCTTTGAAAGTTCTCAACCGCAGACCTTGATTCTCGTTTCGGTCGAAGTCGTTTCGCTTATGCTCAGTTCCGATACAAGCCAATTGCCTAACCCAACACAAAGGGTTTACAATAATTGGTGTTCCTAAGCAGTCACTCATCTAAAGATCTCGGTAACCAAACGAGAACGTGAGCTTACACATATATATTCTTAAAGTTTAACAGGAAAGAAATATATCCAAAATGACTTTAGCTAGCTTAAGATGATTTAACGACTGATCATGGCTGTTGAGTATGGAGTTCAATTCCAAATACCAGACTTAAAATAAACAAACTATAATATCGGTGGACGTGTTTACCACTGTTATGTACGCATGCAGCTATTTATGCTGTTTCATTTCCAATTTTGCTGAAGTCATCGTCGTTATGATAATGATGATTTTTTAATATTGTTGATATTTCTTCTACTTTAAAATCAATTAACATTATTCGTGGGCTTGCTTAATGAGTTAAATATTTATATATTTCGTATTGGCGCCAGTAGTCGAGCCCAAATAATTTGCTTTAATTTAAAAGAAAAATAAGTGGCACAAAGCTTAAAGGAGCCGGTAATCGAGCCAACGTAAAAAATTTCAAATGCTGATTTTTAAGACCTGACGGTTCATTGTAATTGAAGAAAATGAATGCTATTTTATTCGTCTGTTTGATTGGCCAGATTAATAAATCAATAGCTTTATAACTAGGGCTTTTCTATAGAAATGTCAGCTGTCTTTCTGATTATAAGTATATGTTTGTAGCGACTGTTAGGATTCGTCTGCGATTGGGTAATAAATCAATACTGCCTTTCTATAGGACATTTAGCCATCGCAGTCGTTTCTTTGAATTTTCGGTTTTGAACTTGCTTGCCTGTTTTGTTAGTACAAATTTAGTGATTGATCAATTTTAACCAATCACATATTTTAGTGCAAAATCAACTTTTCCCGTGGTTTCGCTGGGAGCCTATTCTTTAGCTTTAAAAAGGCGACTTTTTCACAAGCCGCCAGGAGGATCCAGCAAATTTCGCCTGTCAGCACAAACCCATGACTTTACTCACAACATTTCAAACGCACACACAGACACAAAATTTTGTAATATAAATCACACATCTCTCTGTGACTCAGCCAAGTTCAATCAACCATGACTGTTCTTTTGATTTCATTCTAACACAACACACTTTCTGATCAATTGTATTCTTGTGTTATCTATTCTAACAAGCAGACTTGTTCTAAAATTGATTCCTGAACATTTTTCTCTAACGAGAACTTTCTTTGGAACAATCAATTACAAATCAAAATACGGTAAAAAAGGGAAGCAACTTCTTTTCCTTTAATCTATACATTGAATACAAATTATTGTATATTTTGTTCTTGTATGTTATTTCAATATATACTTGTTGATTCAAATTTGGAGTTTCGTTGTTTTACTTGAATCATTAATAATACATAAAGATATATCCACTAAAGAACACGCCATAACAGGTTTTCCTTTATTTATTTATTCTTTTAAAAAATTATTAATTTTATTTTTCACATGCTTATAATTTTTGGTATTCTTAACGTTTGTTTGAAAACCGCATTCTAAATAAAAGGTTATTTCAGTTTCTTTCTTCACATGTGGAGAAAATGTCCAGCATTTGACTATTCTCAGATCATATATTTGGGCAAAATAGAGGTTTAAAAATTTTGTAAACTGAATTTACTTGAATTTCCAATCTGTACGAGTCCGTGTTCGTGTATGTGAAAAAGAAAATCACGGACATTCCTTAAACGTAAGATCGTCGTGACCACCCTTTAGTTTTAACTTTTCTCCCCACGATCATTTTAATATTTTGTAAAAATTGCACTAAATGTAAACAAACAACATAAAAATACATTTCAGTTTACATCAAATTTTAATTGATTTTAATATCTTTTAATCAGTCTTTTCTAAAAATACTTTAGATTTTTTTGTTTCACATTGTCCATGGTCTTTCAATACTGGATACTAGAAGATTTCTATACTAACTTTTTTTTTGCAGTCCAATTTGCTAATAGTTTCAGGCGCTAAAATTACAAAAATGAACAGTGTAGACAGGAATGAGTTATAATAGGAAAATAAAGCTCTTTTTTCTTTTGATTTCTTTTTTTTCCGGTCAGTTTTTTAGGTTAGCGGACTTAGTATTTCCGCTGACACTAATATCTAAAAAAAATATTTTTTTCCGTAGAAAAAAAGAAGCTGGTGTTAAAAAGTGACTTCCTCCTCAAAAACATCAACAGAAACAATTCCACTGTATAACGTAGATATTTTGATTTGTCAAGTGCGCAAATGGTTTAATATGCCTAATAATTGATTATGGCTATTCGTCCCATTTTGATTGTGTTTTTCTTCTTCACTGCCTCGTGGTAACAATTCAACTCTATCAAAGGTTTTCATCTAAGATAAAAAATAAAACAACCCCCCAAATGTGGTGTCTAAAAACAAAAAAAAAAATTAATTTTGTTATTCTCTCAAACTTGTCTCAAAATCTAAAAAACACTTTGTACACATGCGTATTTTCTACATACGTCATCATTTTTTTACATTATACATCTTCATTTTGCAAGCAAACTTTGGGTTACATAAAAAATTCGGTGCCCTTTCAGTGTTTGATATTATAAATGGACGGCAAACAAGAGAATTTCCTTTCTATCGTCTTTAGGGACCTGATTTTTCAAATGATTAACAATAAATCGTGAAAAAATAGGATATAAATAACTTCATTTGAAGATATCGATCCGGTTTAGTAAGAATTTCAGTGCTCGATAAAAGCAAAATAGATGTAATGACTAAAAACAAAAGCCCAATGAGACATTAAAGCCAAGTCTTGAACTTTGTTTAGATATGTCGAACCCTAACCATTCACTTTCTAAATCTTGGATGTGCGGGTGGCTAATGGGATAGCGGACACCCATGAGAAATCGATAGAGCAGAGTTGAATACTGGTTCCAAGTTAGGTTTATCCTTTTCCTCATTTCATTTAGAGAAGATTATACTTTTGAGAAGTTTCCTTTAACCCATATCTCCTCCCATTATGGGTTCTTTATGCTTCTGATTTGAACGGAGTTAAATCCTCCTTAAATCTTTACCGAAAAATTGTTGATTCAGGGGTCTTTCTCCTTAGATCTATAAATACTGGGCAACTTCTTGCCTTATTCTTTTTCAGCGTTTCTTCATTTCAAACGAAAGAAGAAAATGTGATTCAAATTTCAAAAGATGGCATTGACAAATTTCCAGAATATATACATAATGCTCATTATACACACATACACGTACGTGAAAAACATACCCAAAGAACAAACACAAATGTTCATTAACACACACAAATGTCTATGTCCATTGTAAATCTTGTTGTTTAATACATATATTTACTAGCATATATATATATATATCGGTCTTGTTTGTTTGTTTTCTTTACATCTTCGGTTGGACTCAACTTGCCGGTCCGCGGGTTTTAAAGTCGTTTGTTGGGCCTTCTTTTAAAGGAATAAATCTTACGTTTTTTCTATTTTTTTTTTTCGGCATTAATAAAAACCTTTTCTTTTCTTTCTTTTTACAAATTTATATCTTGAAAAATCATTGTTATTCGAGAAAAAAATATTAATGCCATAATCACTCACAAAAAAGAATTATTACAATCCAAAGTACGTTTCAGCTTCAAATCACCCACAAAAGATTGATAAGCTGTAAAATTCAATCGGTCAAGGAAAAAAATCTTCAATTAGACCAATTCACTGATAATAATAATCATTTGTTAATGTTGGAAGATATATTAAAAAAAAAACTCATGATCTTTTCTTTATCAGTAAGGATGAATATTAAGGAATTATCTTTTTAGAATTTTATCAAATGAGATAACAAGATCCAGAATTGCAAAAAAAAAAAAAAAAAAAAAAATTCATTTTAATTTTTCCTTTGGCAAACCCCGAAAGATACGTTCTTTTATCATTTTTTTTTTATTAGTATTTCTTTCATTTCTGTCGCTTTTTATCCTAACTCCCAGGTCGCTTTTCTACAAAAATTTAAATAAGTCAGACTTCAAGCCAACTTTAAAATATGTGCGTTATAACCAAAGGGTAATGAGAACCATAATTTACTTAAAGATTTTTTAAAATCTGTTTAACTGTAAGATCGAGTTATCTGATGCTAAATGCTGGTGAAAGAAAGCCAGTATGTACTGGTTCAAATATTAGTTCGATATTAATTTTTTCTAGATTTTCGTCCAGGATCAAATAATATCTTGAAAAACACAACTCAGTTTGAAATCATAATGAGAATTAATGCGATTTTATATTTTATATATTTATGCCATTCGCGGCAAAAATGATTTTCTGGTTGAAAGGTTTACCCTTTAAGGTATTGTATTTTAATATGTTGGCTCGAACAATGACAGGCGAATGTAGTATGACAATCTAGAACCTTTAGAACAAAAACTAATGAGATATAAAAAAGTTCAGGCAATGTTTCTTTATTCCTCCTTTCTCCCAAAAAAAAAAAAATAGCGTGTCAAAAGGATAATGGTTTAATTCCTTGTCATGTATATTATTGGTACACTTTTTGTAAGTCAATGTGCAATGTATATTTACAAGATTAAAATTAAAAAAATAAGCGAACAAAGTATAATGCGATATTTCTTTTTATTTACCTTTTATAAAGATTTAATTAAAGAAATAAATTTAAAAAAATCTTTTTATTGAAAAATTTATAAAAATTTGTGAAATTATCTAAATATGTAAATCAACTACAATGCAATATTTATTATTTACCATTTTCTAAATAACTATGAAAAATATTTTTTATTTAATATAGTAAGTAAATAGTGTTTAATATATTTGTTTTCAATTCTCAAGCATACAGAAAATGTTATAGTGGGTCAGCCAATTTGTATTGGTTATAAATAGAAATAAAAACTGACCCTCTACAATTTTTACAATAATATCAAATGTAACAAAGACAACAACAAGAGAAATAATCAAGTAGAAGAAAATGTGAATTTTGTTCAACAATAAATATTTTTTATAAACACAACAAATACATAATATATATTGCAAAAGTTGATAAACACAATAGAGTTCTTTGGTGTGTGTGTTACTGAAAGAATTTGAGCTACTGTACTGTATGTGTGAAAATGACAAGGTTTAGTTAGCTATATTTGTTTTTATAGGAAAATTAAACAGATGTTTTTTGTGTATTAAATAGAAAAAAGTATTGTTCTTGACTCACTGATTGTTATCGCTCATTAACCAGAGATTCTTGTGGAATGGAATATTTTGTGGGAGTGAGCGTTAAGCCTGGAGATGGTTGACAAAGTTTGTTGTTGTATTGAAGATAATGTTCGTCTCCTTTGCTGTGCTGATTTCCAATGAAGTCAAGTGAATTGGTTTCAATATTTTAAGTGCCCACTCGCGTCGAAGTTTCGTTTTTATTAGTTCTCTTGGTCACGTGGGGGAGACTCGTAAACATGTTTACATTTTATGGCGTCAACTAGAGGTCAAAATTTGGGTCGGTACCTTCGGACGTAGTTGACGCCAACTAATTAATATTTTACAACCAATCAAAATACATCAGTTGTTATATTTGGCTGGGAGCCTCTGTGTTTAACTTGCACAAAATTTAAGATTTAAAAAAATGTAGGAATCTGATTCTACAATGTATAAATCCATATTTGGATTTAATTATTGCAAATTCTAATAATCGCTCTGTAAAAACAAAAATATTGACGGAGTCAAAAGTGTATACAGTAAAAGCAGTGCCAATAATCATTGTCTTCACGCATTTTTTTTCAGGCACGAAGGTAACCATATTTATTGTTTACCATGATGAACGACAAAATACTCCCTGACATGAATGTACGTACGAAATAAGTGTTTTATTACTGAAAAACTGTGCTCATTGGTATTCATCGATGCTTACTGAACGTTTACATAGATGAAACAGTTGGTATGAACGCAGGCAGTAGATAATGCGTTTTAGCAGTGACGACAGCGATGTGTATCATAAGCCACAGTTTGAGCGGCCCTGCACAAGCTCTTGTATGTCGCTATCGAAAATGCATAGCCAATGATAGTGACCATGTAGGAAAATAGTGTTTTGTAGCTGGAAACTTGCTCTATTCAACGGTGTTACTGTATCCTTAGTATCTTATGTGGAAATAAATGGTAGGCATTATTTCTGGGACGTCTCCCGTGTTTATTCTAAAAAGGTAATGATTTATTCTTTACTCATTTACCTGTACTCTAAATATATATGATAACTATATTTATTTAAGTTTGCAATTTCATTGTACTCGGTGGTAACTTTTTAAAATTACTGGGTTTTAAATACACAGCCAAAACAAAATTCATGTTTCCAAGGTTGTAGCAATAACTGATATGTCTATAATTTAATGTAATTATAGACATATTGAAAACCTAGCCACCCCTGTCTAGAAAAATAGATTTATCTGTAACCTTGGAAACATGAATTTTGTTTTAGCTGTGTATTTAAAACCCAGTAATTTTAAAAAGTTACTCTAAAATTCGCTTGAGGATGAAATGGAACTAATGTCTTTAATCACAAAATTAAATTCGGGGCTTTTAGCTTCCATTTTTGAAACATGGTTAGAACTGTGTAGCGAAAAAAACCCATATTTTAAATCAATTAATTTAAAATATTAATGCTCTGTAAATTTACATTGAGCACTATTTTGTAAAAATAAAATCTATAAGAACACCGGATTATATATCTTGCTGTTCTTTCTTTTTATTTATACACACACACACACACACACACATACACACATTGGAATTAAAAAAAGAAAGAACCAAGAACATTAAACCAAGGCGAAAACAATCGTCAAGTGTTTAAGCTCCAAGTCCAAAGAAAAAAAATACAACGACGTAGAGTGCTCAATACGCTAAGTATATTTTGTCATGTGTTTATGGTTGTATTTGGTTTTATCAATAAATAGTGTTCCGTAATTTTCCTTTTTGCCGGCTTTACCCTGAAGATCCGTTTAGGTGAAACCTAGGTAGGTTTGCTTGGCTCCTTAGGTTCTAGATAGATATAAATATAGATAGAGATATAGATAGATAGAGAAAGAGGAGAATACCACAGCATTTTATATTATCAAATAGATAATAATTAATAAAAAATTAGAAATTAATTTGATATTTATAGAAAGATTATTATAACCAGGACCGCGTTAAGATCAACTAATACCATAAATAGAAGCTAACAATGCGTTCCTCTTGCTCCTTACCTGGTAATAGCTAGATCCAGAATTACTGCCTTTACTTAATAACACAGCATATTCATACAGTTAATATCTAAATTTCTTAATGTTGTAAATATAATAATTTTAATTAATGATCAATTCGGGAACTTGCGACTTTGTAAACATACTAAGCGACCCTCGCCCAAACTTTCGACGGACCAGCCAATGATTACCCCCACGTTGCATTCCAATTCTCGATCTTGTCGATGTGCACCGAAAGCTGGAAAAGAGCCCGCTGCATGCTCACAAGGTAACGCTATGAAGGACAAACGCCACGCCCAGAGATAAGAAGACGAACCTTGTTTCCCTGCATTATATGCAAAGTTTTATTTTATTCAGGGCTTCGCCTGCAGGTCCTGGTAGGTAGGTAAGTAGGTAGGTAGGTGATACTTGGGACAACTTCTATGTCAACTCTTCTCTCCTGCCAGCTCCTCACTCATGTGCTCATCTCAACGTACTGCATGCCAATACGAAATATAGATTTCGGAACCGTTCGACTGACGTGGCCACAACTCTTTCTGACTTCAACCATGACTGTTAATATCGAAAACAGCATCCTGGTATACACTATTTCCGGTGTTGTTGCCACTTGATCTCTAAAAAATCCTCATTCACTCCTTTACTTCCCGTTTCCATTCGGTAAAGTGGATTCCACTTAGAAAACTGAAATTCAAAACGAACCATCCGTTTGTCCATCAAACAAAAAAACTTGAGATCGAGATAAAAACCACCTCTTCCCTTTCTACGTAGTTATCTATAATATCACAACTTAACACAATGCACATCATACCAGACGTTAAAATAGATATACTTCAATGATCCTGTAAAAGCCTGAAGAAAATTAGAAAATTATGACGTTCAGGAACATTCCTGAAAGCAAAAAATCAAAAGCACTTTCAGTCATTGTCACAATTGTAAATAAACTTCCAATAATTGTGGTGAAATTTTATAATTGTAATTTATTAACATTTTCACAACAGTTTTTGAAGGTAAGTTGATTTTCTATGAATGCATCTTTTCATTGTAAATAATGTTATTTGAAATGTAATTACAGTTTACATAAAAGTAAAAAGTACATATTGACTTACAGAAACTAGCATGTAGTTTCAATGATCGGTGAGAATTTTGATCTCTATCCTCTCTTTAGATTGAGAAAGTTGCTCGGCGTAGACTTGTGTAGACAAAGCGGCATTTTTTAGTTGACTGACTACGACCTATTGCAAAGTCTTTTTTTCTTTTAAAAAATAAGTTAGAATTTTTTTTAATTTACTCAAACCAATAACGATTGATTACAAATTCTCTTTTTTAGACCTCATGATCTGTTTTCTCCTGCGTCTGCAAATTTTAAGTTCGAAAATCTAAAATAAAATTTATCTCTTTTTATTTTTTGTTGTTGTTCTTTGCAGTGCGTTCCGCTTATAGTTATCCTTTTTTGACATACATCTAAAATCTGTATATACTAATTATTTTAATTATTAAATTTTGAATTTTACTGCTGGGCAGTCATTAAAAACTAAAAAAAAATAAAGCTTTTTTTTTTTTCTTGGTTTAAGACGCCTGCAATAATAGTTAAAGACCAAAATGGAACAAATATTTTTGCCATATTTTATGTGGTTTTAAACTAATCTATTATTATATTATCTCAAACGTGATCTATACATTACAAGGTGTATTGTCGGAAGAAAAACCCGTGAGTTCTTTTTAGCACTCTAAGCACGTGATATATTTTTAATGGTTAACCCAGCTCTCATTATAAGGAGTAAAGTTTCTATTAAATAGTAACTATGATTAGCGCATACCAAACATTAGTGTTTAATGATCTCTGCTTGCAAAAGTTGGCAAATGAAATTAAGGTTCAATCGATTGACGAAAAATTGTTCAAGGTTCAATCGATTGGTGAAAAATTGATTAAGTACATTTTTTATACTAATATTCACCCACTGCAAGGCCCAAGTGCTACTCAAGGTGGAGAGTTACTGTACGGTGTTGTATAAGCGTAAGAAGAAGCAAGAAATGTAGTTCATGAGGTAATGTAAGAAAGATAACGGCTAACCCTAGACTCGATGATGTCAAGATTGTCGTGATCGGGAAGTTCCACATGACAGTAGATTTTGGGAAGAATAAATAAGTTCCACTCGGACAGTGGAACTTATTTATTGCTAATGGAATACAAAGAGAAAGATGATGATTCATCCTTGTATACGTGGCATGGTGGGTCCTTGCTGCAAAGGTCAGGGCTGGTGGAACCAAGGAATGTAGCTCGTTAAAATACCATGGACACAACGATAGAGTAGCAAGAGGCTTGCAACGTTTCGTCTGTGGGAAATATGCCAGAATATCTCTTTACTAGTACTATATATATATATATATATATATATATATATATATATATATATATATATATATATATATTTTTTTTTTTGAGTGCTAATTTTTACTTCGTGTTGATAGTCGGTGCTAGGATTTTGCACTGGTGTGGTGAACGTCAGCACATTTTTGAGGAAGATATCATATCAGTCATCTTACGCGTGTATTGGATTATCATGTATATCGTTGCTCAACTAAGTCCTGCTACAAGCACATTATTGCATTGAGATGTTCGGTAAATATAGTCATGACTACAGTCATATGCTTTTCAAAAGATGATACGAGTTAGCTAGCAGCAGACAACCATTGAATCTGCGTTTGTTTTTTGTTTATGTTTTTATGTTAAAAAATGGTGACATGTGTTGTTCTTAAAAAAATTAAGTTTGTATTTAAAATCTGCAATACCCACGATTAACAAATGATGAAATTTGAGTTTAGATGTTCTAGATTCATTCAGTTAATGTTGAAGGGCCCTAGAAATTATTGCGTTTGTTTTAGCCTTTCCAAAGAAAAGATCAATTAGATTGTTTTACTTGTCTCTTTAAAGAAACAAAAAACTATAGATAGACTTAATCTCTAATTTCATGACAAAGAACCGTGCCAGATCGCATTAATAATAGGGAATGAAATAATAATTATTATCATTGTTATTTACATTCAGACTGACACTCTTATCGATAACAAGTTACGATAGACATACGAATATTATAACGATTTGTAAATATATGGTTTTGATATTTCATTTAAAGGAGTGTTTCACTTTTTAGCATCCCCATTTTTGGTAGTATGACTCAATTGGCTCATGTGTTCGTAAAGAATATATCCTGTTTTAAATCTCAGGCTTGTTTCACAGAATAACTCAGGATATTATGTTTCATTTATGACTTTCACTTTTTTTTACCTTCAGTTACCAGATTTTATATTTTGAATGAAGAAAAACAAGTCCCAGTTAATTTGAGGTACAAAGTCTCTTGCTCGATAGTATTAAACTCCAACTTTGGTTTATAACAATATGACTCGTTAAAGAATAAATTTCATTACTTCATGAGCTACGTTGCCTATCCATAAAAAGATAAGTATTTTGAATTTTTCATTGAATGAAAACAAATCTAAGCTTCAGGATATACATAACGGGAAAATATAATTTAAAAAAAACAAAAGAAATCATTACATATTTATTGTATAAAAACTCCTAAACCCCCAATTATGGGTTAAATAGTACGTTGTACTGAGCTTTCTAGCATTAGGTAATAACCAAGCTAAGATAAGGAAAATTTTAAATTCCAAACCAAGGAAAAGACAACGGGAAACCATTATTCAATATTTCCTAAGAAGCAATTCACAGATAATAAAGAAGAGGAATCTATGGAGAGCCATGATCGGTAATGTCTCGTAGAGACATTCCTTTAAAAAAATAAATCAGTGCAAAAGGTTTAAGGTTCCAATCTTGACAATAATTAGATAAATCACGCCTACACAGCATATAGAGGAGAAAGAAATACTAATTTCAAATGAAGTAGTATTTTTTCTCTTTCTCATTTTAAAGCATCTGCTTATACGAGGATCGATTGAAAAGTTCATAGGCTATGAAGGATTGATGCTAACGCTGTGAAATCTTGCATGCATTAATTTCAACTCTTATTATTAAATGCTTTATATGTAAACTGACATTTGATGGGTGTTCAAAGAAGACTTAAAAAATAACTAGTAGTGACTTCTCTTGAAAATGGACAAAATTTGGCACCGTGGTGTTATTATGTAAAAGGGCTTAGCCATCAAAGACATTTGTGCTGACGTGGCCGCCACATTACTGGGTGACACCCCGTCTTTATCGACAGTGCAAGAGTAGCTGAATTTAGGAGGAGAAGGGAGATCCAGAGACAAAGAGACAATCCATGCAGTGAAACACACTTCTCCAAAGAAGTCCAAGATCATTTCAACTGCAGGGAAGGTGATGGCCTCAGTTTTTTTTTCTTAAGCAAAAGTCATTTTGTTTATTGTCTATCGTCAAAAGGGCAATACCATCAACGAAAACTGAAAAAAGGGCTTTTGTTTCACTAGGACAATGCTCCAGCATGTGGCACCTTGCATTATTAGAAATATTCATAGAAATATGATTTAATTTTTTTTTTACTCGGTTTACTAAACAGGTTGTGGATTTTTTTTTAAACGGAAAATAATTGAGTTGAAAATAATTCACTAAAATTGTACTTAGACGATCCTAAAAAAAAAAGAAAAGAAAAGAAAAAGAAAAAAAAGAAAAAGAAAGAAAGAGAGTTGGATGATGCATGACCCAGTCATTGGTGGAGACAGGAGTCAGAAAGATATCTTGGCCTGCGTGTGGCCGAATTTTAAAGGACAATAGAGAATTGTTATTTGAAATGAAAAATCATTTAGAGGGAGAAAAAGAACCAGGCTTGATGACAGTGTTTTGGCAATTGATAAGAAAATCGGTCAAAGCACCTAGCCTACTTTTTGCGTAGAGAGACTCATTGTCAAATTGGAGAAAGGGGAATTTCTTTTTTTTTAGAACAATAGAAACGAAATTTTTTAATCGGAGAAAAAGTGTCTTTTGGGTTGAGGGGAGTGACCGGTGGAACTGTATACAGATTCTGACCTATTAAGAATTGGAAACCCACGATAATAAAGTGAGGACATTTTCAATGTAGATAATTAAGATTTTCTGACTGTCGGGTCTGACAAAAACAAGAGGTGAAAAAAAAACGATTGTCTCAGTTCACAGATAGCGCCAATATTCTTCCCTGAAGTCACATCTAATTAGCGGCAGGCTGTTTTGACAGAGCCCAGGTGAGAAAAAGCCAAGATTGTCATTTTTTCGTACGTGCAAAAAAAAGGCAAAATTAGATTTTGTTTTTTAAAACAAGAACGATGTAAACCACGCCCAACCACAATCTCATTAGCCGAAAGCGGTCGTGATATGCGGAAAGAAGAGAAAGGATGCTCGATCAAGAACCATTGGTCGGAAACGGTCACGTGATCTGCGGAAAAGAAGAGAAAGAAGTGCTCGATCAGGAATCATTGGTCGAGAGCGGTCACCTGACATACGAGGGACCGGGAAAGATGGGTGTGCGCCTCCCCACCAAAAGGGCACTGTGAGGAAGTAGGGGTGAAAACAATAGCGATAATGAGAAGACGGAAATAATGCGACTTTTGGAATTATCGAGAAAACCCTGACGCCGACAGACCCACCCCAGTTTGTTGCGGCGTCAATAAAAGCAGGACCCCAGTCGACAGAAATCAGTTGAGTTGAGAGTAGCGGCTGAGTTGCAGCTGGACCGCGGGCAGGGATAGAGCCTGAACGCGGGCATCAGGCCCGATTCACTCGCCCCTTTGCGGGCAAGAGAATCCTCAGACAAGAAATCCTTCCAGCCCAAGTCGAAGACAGAAGTTCAGCCCCGGACGGCAGCGAGAAGAGTTCAGCCCCGGACGGCAGCGAGAAGAGATCACCTCGGACGACAGAGAGTTGCGGCTGAGTTGCGGCAAGAAATCCTTCCAGCCCAAGTCGAAGACAAGAGAACTTCCAGCCCAAGCAGACGAAGAAGAAGATTACTCGAAAGCCGCAGAGAAGTTGCAGCCAAGTCGAAGACAAGAGAAGTTGCAGCCAAGTCGAAGACAAGAGAAGTTGCAGCCAAGTCGAAGACAAGAGAGGTTCTATCTTAGTCGACGAAGAAGAAGAAATACAACTCAAGTCGAAGAGAAGAATCAACTGCGAATGATCGATAGAAATTAGCCCCAGTGTCGAACTAAACCACACTCCGACATACACAATTCTAAAGAGTAGGCAATTCGAAATCTTTAGGTTGTGTGATAGAAGCTTGGTGCCATAGTCCACAGAGCGGGTCGGGAAATAAGAACAATTTTTCTTTATGTAACGGACATTAGATATAAAAGGTTGTCACCCTTTTTTATCAGTAATTTTTGTCTCGTGAGTTTTTTTTTTCTTTTACTTGTGTTTTGCCACCCCCGTCGGACTCAACTTGTATCGGCCCCAATCCCTGCTGGTCCCGTCTGTCTAAGATCTAAACACAACGTGGGTAGACAGACCGGAGATCAGTACAGTTGCTTCAGTAACCAGGTATTGGAAGCGAGTTGGGAAAGGCGAGGCTGGTGATCATCCAACCAAGGGGTTGGAGCGGCACGCTTGGAACCAGGAGGAGCGACCAGGAGGAGCGACGTCACAGTTGGCGCCGTAACCAAGGGATTCGACCCTGGGCCAGGTGTGTAACCGTCACAAGCACATGTCCTTGGTTTCAATTGTTGCTGTGCGTGATTGTAGCTTTTAACCTCCCTATTCTCCTGATTTAATCATCATCAGTTCCCCAACATGGAAAAACCAAAAACAAAAAAAAAACACTTGTCTGGGAACCAGTATCACTGTGATGTCATATCTTGTGTTGATGATTTTTTTGATTAACTGGAGGAACAGCCTTCTTTGAACAGTCAGATGTCAGTTTACCTGAAAAAAAAATGCAGTTATTAATAAGATGAATTGTAATTAAGAAAAGTTGGCTCCCTGTGCCGCGCTAGGAATTTTTTTTCTCGTCGGAGTCGATCCTTCAAATCTACAAATCAACCTTTCGCCCTTGCATGAAGTATTGTTGCCATATATGGTCTGGAGCCCCTTCTGTTTGTCTCAAGGTTCTTGATAAAATCCAGAGATGGATATGCAATGTAATTGGCCCTGATCTGGCATCTCGTCTGCAGTCGCTCTCTCACAGACGTACCGTCGCCTCCCTCTGTCTTTTTTACAAATACTTTCATGGTAACTACTCCGAGGAGATGCTTTCGCTGGTTCCCAGACTTCATGAATTTAAGCGTTCAACTAGACTGGCATCTCGCTCTCACCCTTTCACTGTCGAAACTGTTAAATGTAGCCGTCTCTTCTACTCCAATAGCTTCATGTTTCTCACTTCTCCCCATTTCTTGTTTTCCTGATAGCTATAATCTCGAACTATTCAAATGTAATGTCAATCGACGTCTGCAGATGCCCTGATCTATCCCCTATCCTTCTATTCATCCTCTTCTCTATCACTCCTATTTGCTCTCACTCCAACTCTCTGTAACCTCTTGCGTGCTAGTGGCCTCCTGCCTTGCTTTGGGTGAAATGCTTAAAAAAAAAAAAAAGAAAAAAATGCAAGATTTCACAGCACATCACTCCTTCATAGTCAGCCTATGAAATTTTCAGCCCACCTTCGTATAATGTGTAGGAATTACGCGCCAAGATCGGCCCATGGAATATGACGTCTGCCAACATCGCAGGAGTGATAAAAAGAAAAGAAACGCAGATTATTCGGTGTGCTTAAATATTCTATATCAGCTAGAAATAAGAATAACCTTGACCTAAAGATGTGACACGGAGAGGAAGGCTTAATCTAATATAGAGAATGTTTTGTCAGTATAAAATTTGAATTTTTCTATGCGTATGTAAATGTATTCAGACGGATTATTTTTAACCAAACCGTGTAGATTACCTAATGCTTTCTTCATAACACTCGTATCATAAAGTTAAGGTAAATCAGGGAAAAACAGTTTTGCAAAATGGTTTAAAAGCCTATGTATACTAAAAAGGTCTTTGCTATCTTACTGAATATGATTTTGAATAAAATCTCGATAGCGCGTGTTTTCTTTATCGGATATTTCTGAAATAATGGGGTGGCTCTGACAAAGCAAATTGCATTCTTTAGATATCTTAGCATAGTAACATAACCGCATACGCATTAAGGAAATGTTTGAAGATACGATGGGAAAATCTTTTAAAAGAAATTTAGGTCTGAGAGATCGTTTTCTGCTTTCATCACCATGGCTGATACTAACCCTCAGGAGAGTGATTCGATGCGCCTTCTCCGGCTAATATTCTCCGCTGACATGAAATGGAAACACTGTACTGAACCTATTGCAAAGTCTGCTGTTAAGAAAGTTGGTTCATTGAGTCGTGCTAGACAATTTTTCTCTCGGAATCTATCTTGCATATCTACCATTCGTCCATGCTTTCAATATTGCTGTCACATATTGTCCGGTGCTCTACCATGTGTTTAGAGATAAAATCCAAAGAAGAATCTGCTATATTATTGGTCCTGATCTGGTGTCTCGGCTTCAGTAACTTTCCCACCGCCATAAACTTGCTTCCCTGTGCATTTTTCTATAAATATTTTCATGATAATTGTTCAGATGAGCTCTTCACTATGGTACATAGACTTTATGGATTTAAGCGCAGTAATAGATTAGCAACAAGATCTCAACACTTTACAGTTGAATTGGATAGATGTAACCGTAAGTTCTATGTTAACAGTTTCTTTTCCCACGCTTCTCGCTTGAGGAACACTCTTCCGGCTCCATGCTTTCCAGCCATCTTTGATGTTCAAAAATATAAATGCAATGTCAATCGTTATGTATTGTCTTCCTGATTACTCTTTTGTTCTTGCTCCTTAATAATGTTTCTGTTTTTTAATTCTTTCACAATAAGTAATCCCTTGTGTCTTAGTGGCTTTACTGTCTTACATGGGGGGAATTTGATAAAAAAATTCTCTCGGCAGATGGCGGATAATTTGAGAAAATCACATTTAGAAACGATCATGTACATAAGCAAACACAAATATGCACACAAACATTTAAAAAATGAATTATCCTACGATTTAGTAGATTGTCGGGTTGCCACCCTGAGATCTTGTACGTACTGCACGCAAATCTATTAAAAATAAAGTTATTTCGTGACCTAACAGATTATCATGGTATTATACTAGGTCCTTTTCTATGGACGGAGGAAGGCTTACTTGGTACAGCCCATTTTATCTCGAAGAAATGTGTGACATTTTGTATTGGGTTATATTATAGTAGCAACAGAAAGTTATAGGGACTGAACTAAAGAGGAAAGCGGATTCATGATTTTCCAGATTCATCTTTTAATGCCATGTCTCTTCAGGACATAGACGAACATGGCTCTCTACAGAATTACCTTCTTTAATATCTGTGGATTGCCATAACTTCTTAGGAAAGATATTGGAGTAGTTTCCCGTTGTCCTCTCCACTGTTCGGAATTCAGTTTTCTTCCTCTTAGAATGGATACAAACCAATGCTAGCTGATGAATAAAAAACAAAATATCTCTAAAACTCATTGAGATTAAGTTGTTTACATAAAAACCTATCCATCCTATTAGTTTAGTTTCTTATAACACCTTCAGTTCAAATAAACATAACGCTGGGTGGAGGAATATGTTCAGGTCGTCGTCGAACCAGTGATCAGAATACAAGCCCATCCATCAACTATAATATTGCATTTGGTTGTTGTTATCGGGATATTTCTAGCTATAATTTCTTCATTTATTTTACACAACAAATATTTATTTTTCAATCTGACCTTTAAACGCACCAACATTTTTTTTGTTTATTCACTTGTAGTATTACAAGTAACACTATTGTTTTTATTTTAGTTTTTTATTAGATGAAACATTGTCAACCATCATTACAATTTTTGACTAGTCTGGACAATCTCTCGATGAAGACGAGATTTGAAGTAACAGAAATGTAGTAGGATGATACGAATACCATAGACTGAACATGTTAGCAACGATGAAGTTTTAGAGAAAATCGAAACACAAAGGACATTTATATTTAACACCAAGGAAGAGACAGTTGATATTTCTAAGGCAAGAAATGAGGAAAGAGGGCTCGTAAAATTTGATACTCGGAAGATAGATTGAAGGCAAGGGTAACAGAAGAAAACAACGTATAACGTACTTAAGTGAGCTTTAGTAAATGGATAGCGGACGATTCAGGAGAGATCCCAAAACGATAAAATTTATTGAAAGCTACTGGAAATTGTGGCGAGCCGTGATCGATACTGTCCTGAAAGGACACGACACACAGAAGAATTTACTTTCAACTTAATTTTTAGTTGCTTTTTATCGCAATTTTATTTGAAGCGTCAATGAGTAGACAGTCAGTCAATTATGTGCCATGCGTGATACACGCTTAGGCGATCATGTATCTTTCGATACATGACTGACGAGGCAGATTTTTTCGCAGAGTAGGTTGCCATTTCTTTCTACGGTAGACCAGTTGACATCCAAAGTTATAGAACCTGGTCTGTTTTGCTATTTACCCATAACTTGCGGCAGGGGGAGAAGAGGAGGATTCATACCTTTCCCAAGGGTATTAGCACATAAGTGAATGTAACTGCTGGTTCGAAATAAAGAAACTCTCAGATTTCTACTCATGATGGATAATACTTTGTCTAATAATAAAATTAACATTGGTCCTTGTATATTTTTCATTGTTAGATTTATTACCAATGTCTTGGATTTACTAAAAATTAGCTAAGTTTTTAGCAGTTAAATCATTGATTCCGCCATTTTTTTAATGCAATCATTTTGTTTTCGCATATTTTATTAGAAAGTTTCCTACGGATTAGACTGTTCTCGTTCCACTGGCCATGTCTAGGGATATCTTACTTTTAGTACTGCTCAGTTATTGTTCTAAACTTTATCATAAGCAGACACTGTCCGACCAAGGCATTGAATTCACAATTACTATGTCACCAAGTTCACGAACCAACGCTTTAGTCCGCTATGCCGAAACGTTATTATCGCAGCAACAAAGATGAAGACAATAGTCTGAATGCAAATAGTGTAAAAAATGATAATTCCTCACCTCAGAAATTCAGACAGATGGATGTTTCTTTTTAGTCCTAAGTATAGGTGACTTTTTCGTTCCCATTTTCCTTAAAAATTCCTCGTTGCTCACATGTTCCGTTAATCTCTTTGAGTATCTGTCTATAGATCTACAGTTCTGTAGCTTCAAGTCTCCTCTTCATCTGTGAGGACATTGTTCAGCGTTCATTACCATAGAGGAAGATTGATATTACATAACAATTGAACACTCTTATGTTTGTTTCCAACGAAAATTTCCTATTTTAAAAAAATGTCTTATCTAGTTTTGAAAGGCATCTTTTTTTTTATTTATTTATTTCAATGTGTCTTCGGATTTCAATGTCACATTTCCATCGTTTGTTATAACAGCCCTCAGCTAGTTAAAATTTTGTATTTCTTTGATTTTGACGTCTCCAAATTCTAATCACATTTTGAGCTGTCTGTATTCCTAATGACGATATATTCTTGTTTTTCTTTAATAAATTCTTGAGGAGTTCCAGAGTTATTTTCTGTTTCTGTCATCAATACCGTATTGTGTTATTAAGATTGTGTTCACTGATAATAAATCTTATGCTGTTAAGATTGTGTCCACAGATAATAAGTCCTGGAAGAATTTTTAGTTCTCTTAGTGTCGCCTTCGCATTCTTTTTTAGTTTCACAAGAATTTATTAATTTTTAAAACTAGGCATTTAAGTTGCATTTGATAAGCTGTCATAGATAACATGTCCGCTCTTCTCCACATCTCTTTATAATATATATATATATATATATATATATATATATATATATATATATATATATATATATATATGTGGTATGAAGTGTGTGGATAAGTCCAAAGATGTTGTGATCCAGAGAGCTCAATGTAAAACCGGAGCAAATATTAATTAAATAAATAAAAAAAAGACAACCTTAAGGGTCTATGACTATCATTTATTTCCCCAGAAAATATATTTTTTCCTGGTTCATCAGGTCACATCTCTAGTTACAAAAGAATTAGATTTCATTTATTTTTAATACAATTTTTGAGGGATAGTTTTAGATTATATAAGGTGACAGTGGTGGTTGGAGGGTTATAGAAAGGTCCATCTTGGAAATGAAAGTAGGGATAAGGTTGTTTTATTAAAACCATCCTTAATAATTTACTTAGGTTCAAGTGTGTGTGTATATATATATATATATATATATATATATATATATATAATATATATGAAACTTAGAACAAGGGAATTGATGTATGTGGGATGATTACGAAAATACTACAGCAAAAGTTATAACAGAGACGTCGTTGACTTAAAACTCCCAAATGACTATTTTCACTCGATTTCTCCTGGAATTCATGCAACAAAAATAGCTGAAAACAACCAAACAGCTGCTTGCCACTCTTGAGCACGCCTCTGAGACTGTTCGTTTGGGTTCCGTTACGCATAACTCTTCCTTTTCCTTCACCAGTTATGACGGAGAAATCTCACAGGCCGGGAGGAATATTACAAAACTAGGTTTGAACGATTTAAACCACTTGTTGGGAAGATGAAAAAAATGTGATAGAGAAATTCTTAAAATAAAAAAAAAATGAACGAACACACGCGCATTAGTTCGATATGCATTCCCTTTCTTCGTCACTGTTTTTTTTTAAATTCTTACGGAAAGGAGGTTAACTACAGCACTTTTTAGTTTAGTTTTTCAACTCGTTTGAATGCTGATTAGAAGAATCGGGATCGGAATAAAGTATAGCTGAAATAGGTTCAATACTTTATAAATTATGATATACAAGATTTGCTTGGATGTATTCTTTCTTTCTTTCTTTCTTTCTTTCTTTTTTTCTCGACCTTTCCGGAGACCGAAAGTTATTCAGAAATAGAATATTGCAAACAGTCGCTTTGCAAATCCTTTAAATTGTCATGTAAAGTGGATGACGACGTGGAGGAAGAACAACAACAACAATAACAGTAGGTGGGGTTTTCAGAAAGAAAAGTAATGGTACAACCATAAATCTAAAAAAAAGTCATCGAGTCACATATAAAGGAGATGTGGGATTTTTTTTTAATGCAAACAGATAAAAAAAAACCAAAAAGCTGGAGCACGATAAACCGGATATAAAACTGGAGATAAAATAGGAAAAGAAAGATTAATTTTTGACCCATTGAGTCCCCTTTTGATACAAGGATAGGGCGAAAGAAGAGAAAGTAATCAAGAAATTTTGAGCTCGCAAGGTTTTGGAAGCTGAGAATCCATAATTGCAACAGTTGTCATTGGTGCGTTTAGTATGGCGACTGGCAGAATGCAGACGTGGGTGAAGAAAATTGGCATTGATTGCCCAGTGGAACTGTTGCAGAAAGGAATCCTCTTATGAACGGCAAGAATAATCCAAAACGTGAAGTAAAACTTGGAGTCACAGGAAAACTGCATGATACCAAATGCCAGCTATCCATGCATTAAATACCAGAAATTAAGATCTTACCTGAAAATCTTAATAATAATAATGACAACAGCAGTAACGATAATAATAATAATAATTTTTACTTTTCTCCAGGTTTTTCTTAATATGTGTAAGACCGAACCTTTCATTTATTTTCCCTCATTCTCCTCATAGTTATATATATGTAGGCATGTCTGCAGTTTATCAGTAAGAAAGAAGAATACATTTCCGTCCTGAGAGAGTGGACCAAATCATTGCATGTTCTTTGAAAATCTTCGTGCCTTCATGAATTGTATGCTTTCATTTATTTTAACCAAAAGCAGCAATTTCTCCACTCGGAAGCTTTTATACGGCAGTTTGCGATGAATGCTTTAAACAGTTCTTGAAGTGTTTCCTTGGTTTATGCAGGGGTCGAGTACCGTAGAGCAACTTCTCGTAGAACATTTGCTTAGGTATTCTACTGTCTTCAAGGCAAATTACAGATATAGACACTGTGAACATATGAATGAACACTACATAGTGATTCAGTAAGGAGTATAAGCAGACATTTGGCGATAACCCCAAGTGGACGGACGGGTCCGTCGACGAAACTCTGGAGTCGGGATGCTGAAGGTAACGTCAATCAGCTAAGTGAAAAACCTTTTACTTTTAATTATATAATCATCAATTTGGGCACAGAATTCAACACCGAATGGCGCCAGTCTGTTTCATGCGTGAATGCAATCTCCATGTATGAAACAGACTAAAACCATTCGGTCTTGAAATCTGTACCAACATTGTTTTTTTAATCATTTCACCCAACCAATGCGGGAATACCACTAGTGCGCATATATATATATATATATATATATATATATATATATATATATATATAAAGACAAAAGGAAAAAATATATTACCCGACACGTTTCATCCCCTGAACTTTAACAAGCTATGTCAATAATATAGTCCACTAAATGACGAAACGCGTCGACTGAGTCTTTTTACAGATACATATTTTACCTATATCTGAATTTTTACACGCACACATATACCGTATATACTCATGTAACGCGCGATCTCGCGTATCGTGTGATCCCCAAATTTTCATTTATAAAATTATTTTATCATGTACTAGCAGGAGAGCCCGGCGTTGCCCGGGGATGTAACAGTAAGAGATACATCAAGTATCGACCATCATAAAGACTGAAAAATAAAATTGACAAACATTATTGTTTAAGGTTGACGGACACGCATGTCTTAATTAGTTTTTTTTTTTTTTTTTTTTTTTTTTTTTACGAATTGTCAAACCCAAACTCAAACAAAAGCAATGTTTTCAATTGTTATGAGTCTACAGATTGAATAGAATTTTATTATAAACAATTGTCTTGTAAATGTAATTTTTAAAGCATTCTGAATGTAAAAATAAAGAAAAAAGTGTGCAAGACAATAAGAAACACTACCTGCCAAAAAAAGTGAAGTTTTGTTGAAATCGTTGAAAAATGTAGGAAATCCGATCCCATATATAAACGAACGCACACACATTCAGAAACAACCTGGGTTTTATAATAAGTATAACTCGATATGAGTTGTTCCCCTTCCATTCTTGACAGCGATGCCTCTTAATCGTGTTTTGAAATTGATTTCGTGCAAAAACAATTGTGTTTTTCCAATTTTTGGTGCTGTCAGAACCATCGCAGGGTAATTTTACGTAGTCCTGTACAGTTTTGTTGAAATCGGTTGAAAAATGTAGGAAGTCCGATCCTATATATAAACGAACAGACACACACACACACACACACACACACACACACACACACACACACACACACACACACAACCTGGGTTTTATAATAAGTAAGATTTCGTGTACCATGCAAGTTCCTTTTTGACAGACCAACTTACAATAAACTTCTTTTCCTCTATCTGTTTGACCCATCTTGTAGTTAACAAAATTTAAAAAAGTAAAAGAGAATGAATGTTGTGCGGCCGCTAAAGATCTAGACTCCAAAAGCTTATTTGTGTTCAAAGAAAGGTATGAGGAGACAAAGGCGAGGGTTTATATTTTAACCAAACGTCAGTTTTATTTCGTTAAAACGACGTGCGTTTTTTAATATATCAGGTCATCCCATAAGTTCTGTCCGAATTTTGACTAAAGAAAACAAGTAACCAAATGTTACATTTAATTACAGATTCAATCAACAATGTATTTTCCCTGATTATCTATGACTTCCTTCCATCTATTAACAAGCTTACTAATTCCATTACTGTAAAATTCTTTTGGCTTTGATTCGAAGAACACACAAATGTCAGTTTTAACCTCTTCCTGTATTACAAAAACTGTTTCTTCCAAATGATTTTGTAAGCTATGAAACAAATGGTAGTCTGAAGGAGCAAGATCCGGAGAATAAGGTGGATGAGGAATTTTCTCCCAACCAAGTTCTTCGATCTTTTGTGACGTGATTCTTGCTGTGTGGGGTCGCGCATTAGAGCAGGTCTTTTTTTTCCTCAAAGCTTGGTTCAAACGCTCTAATTGCTGACAGTATATTTGAGCATTAATTGATGCATTAGGTGGTAAGAATTTAAAGTGGATTATTCCTTGCCGATCCCACCAGATTGAAAGAAAAACCTTTTGCCCATGAAGTTCCCTTCTCGGCTGTGGCTGGGGTCCTTCCCCTTTACCAAGCCACTGTCTACGACGCTTAACATTTCGATAAAAGATCCATTTTTCGTCGCCAGTCACAAGTCTATCCAAAAAAGGTGAAACAAGTTGGCGAGAGAAGAGCAGATGTCAAGTCGGGATTTGAGATTGTTTTCAGACAATTCATGAGGCACCCATTTTCCAAGTTTAGGAACTTTTCCAAGTTGTTGAAGATGACGATGAATAGTTGTATGGTTTGAACTGAGAACCACTGCCAATTCCTCAACTGATAAAGCAGGATTTTCTTTAAGGGCTGCTTCAAGAAGCTTTTCATCAAACTCAACTGGACGTCCGGTTCGATCTTCATCTTCAAGGGTGAAATCTCCACCTCTGAATTTTGCAAACCATCTTCTGCAAGTTCTTTCATTCCAACATTCCTCTCCATAAACTGAGTGAATGTTTCTAGCTGCTTCGGATGCTGAGTTTCCTTTCTTGAACTCATAAAGCATTATGTGCCTCAAATGATTCTTGGGTACTTCCATGTTAGCAGGGTTTTAATCAAACAAAATTTAATTTTATTGTTCTCTGAAATAAAATTTGATCAGTTTAAAAGCATCTAAACATAAAAATAGTGTTCAGCTCCATTAGACATTATAAAATACTCTTTAAATTTCGTTCATTTTAACAAAAAGTTAAAATTTGGACAGAACTTATGGGATGACCTGATACAACGAAAACAGAAAAAAATTGCTGGATGAAATGTCAAGTTCGGGTTGACTGGACTGGTAATATTTAGTGAAATCGATGGTAGGTAAGTTGATCGTCGGTCGATTGGGCTTCCAGGTCAGGTAATAGAAATGTGGTTGAACGTGTCGACGACGGTAAGTTGAGGCTTGGTCGATTTGGTGGCGTCGACGGTCGGACTGGACGTGTCAACGAAGGGAAATTGGTCAAAGGCGAGGTAGGAACGAATTGGTGATGAGAAGCGGGTTAGTGGCTGCACAAGAATGTAATAGCGAAACGGGAGCTGAAATGGTTGCCTCCTGGCCGTCTGCTTCGACGATTCTGATGAAACTTCGGAGATATACCAAGGAAACCTCCTGGCACTTTACTTCAAGAATTCGGATAAATCATCGGAGGTGTTCCAACATAAAAGTTCGGGGGAATCGTCGGAGATGTTCCGATCCGCAGATGGAAAATCTCCCAAAACAGGACCGCGGATATTGAGATGATACTACTTCCCGGGCGGATCAACCGTGGAACACGAGATCACTCCGAAGAGTACCCCTCCACCGGGAAGATCTAAAAACAGCGCACAGATACTACACCGCAGATCTAGCCCCGGGCCGAGAAACGGTATTGTATAAAAAAAAAAAATACAATTATGGCACAAAGCCGAAAAAGGGGGAGGGATAGAGGCTGGTCTTAACTAACTATCCTATACCGATTCACGACCCATTCGTGGAAATAATAATAATATAGACGGACATAGGAAATAAAAAGCTGACCCAGTCGAGATCAAAAGGGGGCCAAACAAACTGGGGAGGTTGGGAATCTCAACTTGGATCATAACCAAAGAGGCTGCCGGGAACAGGCCAGAACAACATTTACTCACATTAACTAGGTACACAAAGCTTGTCTAACCTAACCAAGGGGAGGGCTCCACAGGAAACCACCCGATGTGACGTAGGCTGACCTAAAAGAGAAAAGGCTAGCCCCGTTCAAACGAACAAAACACGCCTCATTCACCCACCTTTTCGCTGAAAACTGTCGAATGCAAGCGTGGTTTTTCGTCGAAAAGGGGCCAAATTTATGTCATAACGTTTATTCATCTATTCCTTGCTACTGGGAGTTGAAAACGCTAAATAATAATAAACAAATACTGTCGAATGCTGGTTAACACTCCCTTCATATCAGATATACTTAATGGTATGCTTCTGATATCAGAGTAGCTGTTTGGGCACCTCTAGGCGGTGTAATGGTTAGCAAGCTTGTCTCGCTAGAACAATTACCACTGAGTAGTAAGTTCGATTCTCACTGGGTGCCCCCTACTTTCGGCCTTGTGCCACATCTGAGCTACGCTTGGAAAATCACTATCAGGATAGCTGTTTAATTGCTAATTAACTACTGATTCAATTCCGAGAGTAAAAGGGTTAAATACAGCTGTACTTTTTGGCTACAGTAAATGAGTTTTTGGTCAACGGCATAGCCAGGGCCAGCACTACTATCCCGTGTATGATGTGACACCCTTAAAATTAGCTTCAAAATTAAATCTTCAAAAGTCGTATGATACGCGAGAATATACGGTATAACAATGTTCGTGAATATGAGAAATATCTACATTTTTATGAATAAGCCTTTTAAATCACGAGAAACTCTATATAAAATTCTCGAGGAGGGTTTATTTATGTTTTAAAATTATTTATTTTGACATCTTGCTACAAGAAGATTCGTAGACATACCTTCTAAAAATAAATAAATAAAAATCCTTCGAGCTTGTTTTGAAAGATAATACATTGTGCTAAACAGACAAAACAATGTTAACTCAGATACAAATACAAAAAAAAAAAAAAAAAAAATAGCAAAAAGTAATAAAGAAACTGGCTGGATTCTCTTATTAATTCGTTCACTCCTTGTCAGCCATAAGACACTTGACTAAGCTATCAATAAATACTCTAGGTGTTCTAAAAATGTTACCCATGATTATATTTAACTATAGTGTAACAGGCAGCTGTCTCAACCATAACCTCAACAGTCTTTGGTTTTGTGTTGTTGTTGTAGTCGTATTTTTTACTTATGTTTTTTTTTTATTGTTTTAAATGGGTTTTTGCCATCTTTTAATCTCTGTATCAACATTGTTTTCGTAAATAGGATTAAAGAGACGAAGGATAACAGTTTAAATATAAATTTTAATGACGTTTGGTGAATTCATAAGGTGGTTTCTCGGACTCAAACTTTTCATTTTGATTCTCTCAGAAAAGGCAGTTATACTTACCAGTGTATAATTCTAGGTAATCCCTTGTGTAGATGCTTGCTCAGGCATATTTGTGCTTCTTCAACACCCACAGAGTCAACCTGTGGTTAATACTGTAACTATACTGAGCAATTATTAGTTACAGTTTCTGGGAGAAAGCACTTAATCTTGCGTGATCAACAATTTTGAACGAGATCAGTTCGTTCAAATCGACGACGGGTTCCGGACAGTTCCGTCTACCCAATTTCATTCACAACCCGTGGCTTGCACCGTTCGTTGGGATCGTCTTCCCCAGGCCGATATAATCAAGAAACCCATGTCTCATGTTTGGAACGCTAGTGGAAGTTATATATGCTCAACTAGAAATTTGACACGCATACATACTTTATCGTTTCTCCCCACTACCCTCATCAGGAATTAGACACGGACACAGACACTACGAGACAGACCCCAAGACGTGTCCAGTAGAATAGAATATTCTGTCTCTCTGTCTCTCACACACACATACACTCACTCACTCACTCACTCACTCACACCAGAGCTATAAACAAATGTGATCTACCTGACCAATAAAAAGAAACATGCATAGAATTCGAAATACCGAAACATTCTCCATATTCTCTCATTACTCCCATCCTCTCAAATTAAATTTCTGATGAAGCTATTAAAGCGAAAAATATCAAATTTAAGAACATTTATCTATTTGTTCATTATATCATATATATTGTGTGCGTGTGTAATGAAACTCGGGGTCTACTTCGGCTTAATGTGCCTTTATTGAACGTAACTGAGAAGATTTGGGGTGTAGTTTGAGACCACAAAATAACATTTTTTTCTGGCTGCAGCAATAGCAGTGTATGCAGTGTCTTTCGGAGAGAAAATTTTGAACTGGCAGAGTGGGGGCAGAGATGAGGAAATTCTGTCGTCTTTTTTTCCCTGTTTGGGTCGACTGAACTCGTGGACTAGTAGGAGTATGAGTACTTAGTGCAGGCTTTGCAACACTTGTTTGTAGGTATGAACAAGATTGCTTTTCTGCCATCAGCAAGCAATAGCTAAAAATAGTTGTTTATTTTCCAGAAATCTTTGATGGATATAGTTCGATTCTAATCCATTTATAAAGGAATCTCTGATAAATTTGTCCTTTGCATGATCTGCTGTCGTCGCTTGAAAGTCGCAGTTTCGACTTAAGATTTGTAAGCGCTGAATATACTGTTCTAACCCATCTTCAGGGGATTGCGGGGTAGTTGCTAATACTTGCAGGGAAAAAAGTTTTTGTTTTGTCTCTCCATAAAAATTCCATCCAAAGCGTTCAAATATTGGTACATACGAATATGGAAACGTGATGTATTGGCAGGTTAAATCTATCCGTATCAGTAATAGGAATGGATGAACTGTTTTCCAGTGCAAGCAAGAATCCTTCGAATAATCGTTTCCAATATTGCCAGGCGTCAGTAAAAGACGGGTCTGCAGAGTTCAAGTCGAGACGTTCTGGTTTAAGGTATTTGTTCATAATTACGCTTAATAAATTGTAATGAAACTCTGAGTCTAGTTCGACTTATTTATGCAAATCATAAGACAGGGGAGGCAACCGGGTTGTCTTACTACAGTGTGTTATTCGAAAATGAAGTAATTTGAACAACGCCCACAAAATGAATATAGTACGGACTTTCTGATCAGTACCCTTTTGGGATCGCTGTATACATTCTCAGGGAATGTATAAAAGTAACTTGAAGGAGACGGTGGAATTAGATGTTAGGCTTTTTTTTCTCATGTTCGAAGTTTTAGTTTGCATCATGCCTACACGTTCCCATATATAAGAGAGAAAGAGAGAGAAATGAAAAAGGGTAGCGAGGAGTTGCTATGTGTTTGTATGCAGAAAACTTCTGTTTCCATTACTAGACATGCTCACATTTTAAATATACGATTGTAATTTTTTTCATTTTTTTTTTTATACCCAAAGGTACACAGAGAGGAAATTGTGAACAACATATACCAAGTTAGTGACTCAGACTTAGCAGTTTTAAACAGTAAACATCTGATTTGTTTATATACTTTTTCAGGTCAGTGATTTTTTTTTTGTTTTCTTAAAAAGATGAAATAGTAAACTTAAAACTTATCAGCTTAACAAATCTTGAATATTTCTTTTTAAATGTCACTTTTCACATACACACACACACACGCACACGTATGTGAGCGGGCGAAGGGATGCTGAAAAGTTCTTGGCTTGACCCACTTTCCAAATTGAGCAAGTAGACTCGAGAACTTTTCAGCACTTACAAAGAGATCTCGAAACATATTTGCCGTTACCATGCAAAGAGGAGGCAGTACAAGAAATAGCGTACTTGACAACTGTGTACGCAATTATTATTAGGATCCGACTTAGTTCAGGACATTAGTACTGCATAATCTTTTTAACATTCCAAAAGTTGCTAATTTCGTACATAAAAAAAGAACGCTATAACAACGTGGTATAAAAATACTCTCGGGTCTTGATTAAGAAAAGTTGGAATAAGCGGGTAGGTGGGAAAGGGTTCAAAATCTAAAAGCGGAGTTGTGGGGTTGAGAAAATTTAGTGTAGTATTCTTTTTCTCGAAATTAAATTAGCGAGTTTGAGTAAAAGCGGAGATTTTATTAAAAATGAATATGCTAGTGATGGAGTGGGGTAAGATTACAGACCCGAGAGTACCCAGTTAAAAAATACGACCGAGGTATGCGCCAATATTGCTACCATTCATGATATATACGTAAACATATGTATATATACTAAGTATTATACTATAGATACGTATGTATACACAAATAGCATATACATAATCGGAGCAAAACAGAAGTCACGCGCGTGCGCGCACACACACACACACACACACACACACACACACACACACACACACACGAATAAATACGGAGATACACACTCATTTTTAAAAATATTATTTTTAGAAAATCGTGAATGCATATGAACTTTTCTGCATATATTGTAGCTAAGGTAATTGTATATATCCCTCTGACAGGCAAATCTTCATTTCGAACATGACGCATCATAATCTTCTTACTTGCTATTTGGCATTTTTCTGGATTAAGGTTAGCTTAGCAAATTATTTTCTGTACTAAATTTCACCCAAAGTAAGACTTGAGAGCCACTGAAGGTTGACGGTTGCTAAACGAGGTGTGTGATATGAATGTAAGAAGTTGGTGGTAAGAAGGGTAGATTGTGAGATAATCTCTCTCTCTCTTATATATATATATATATATATAATGATAAAATATAGTTTTAAGGTAGGCTATATTAAAGTGCTCAGTATCCGGAATAGTGTATGTAAATATAAAAGTGGACAGGCCTGACGATTACTTTAGCATGAAACAGACTGTCTCCTTCAATGTCCATATATATATATATATATATATATATATATATATATATATAAAAAGAAGAAGGGGTGCCGCAAACGTTTTTGGTTGTAATGTGGATTTATTGAAAAAATATTATACTTTGTTTTACATAATTTCACGACACGTGTTTCTGGTCTGGTCTCGCAACCGTCTTCAGGTGAAAGTGGAGATTTTTACATATTATTAAAAATAATTAATTTTTTCTTCATGTTCAATGTGGAATATTCTCGATATGAGACATTCTGTTTGTGTGTTGGCAATCCGAATTTTCTTTCTAGAATTGTCAATGAAGAGTTCTGCGTGAAGGTCATAAAACAATTAAGGTTTGTCCAGCGAGTAGTTATCGGCATTTAATCTTTTAATGTTTTAGTGACCTCTATGTGCTCTTGGATCTGTTTCTATTTTGGCGTGTTCCTGTCAGCATGCGTGTATATATATATATATATATATATATATATATATATATATATATATATATATATATATATAAATATATATATTATAATAAAAAAGAAAGAAAAGTAAGATATATAATTGATGTTCTTATTTTATTTTTATTTTGCAAAAACATTTTAAATATTTTAAATATATATATATATATATATATATATATATATATATATATATATATATATATATATAGTTTATGCAAAACTAGGTAATCCGCATGGGTAGACCCAAGGAGGATGATTTCGGAGAGCTCAATGTAAAATTCAGAGCAGATATGTTTGAATAAAAACAGACCACTTTAAGGTTCCATGTAATAAGTTATTTCACCACAACCCCTGTTTTTATTCAAATATATATATATATATATATATATATAATATATTATAATAATATTTTTTTGTTTAAAATATGATTCCTTTTTTTACATAAGAGTTCTCATGTTTCAAAAAACGAGAGCCGAAATATCCAAATAATTATTAAAATTAAGTTGGATAATTGGTGTTTAGTCCCGTTTCATCTTCAAGCGAAATTTTAGGAATAAGCTATCTCTCGATTTACGTGTGTTTTTAGGCATGGTCCGTTACAGAATTCGTTATTGTGGGAGTGGCTAGACTATTTTCTTTCATTAAGTGGTCAGAGAGTTAATTCTTATCAATAGATTCATCATCTTCTAAGAGGTTTTGGTAAGGTTGATTAAATTATCTATTATTTCAAGGCTAATGTTTGCAGTCACCCTTTAGTTAGTTCCCAGTGAGGGATATTTTTATGGCGCGCCTACAATCGTTATGTGTCTGGGGAATTGTCTTTTATTATTGTCCGTCTGATTATCTATTTATTTATTTGTTTATTCAAGTGGGTGTTTTATATACAGATCGTATTGCACTGAATTTCAATTTGTTTTTTTTTTTGTTTTTTGACGACTACAAAAAGGGTTTTTCCTATTTAATGATTTGGACTCTCGATGGAGGAGATAGTGCACTGGTATACCACAGATTTTGTGAGGCATTTATTTTCCAACGGGCAGTTTTCAGGGTTTCTACAATTTAAAGGGTGACCGCAAACATTAGATTTGAAATAGATACCCTACTCAACCTTACCAAAACCTCTTAGAAGATGATGAATCTATTGATAAGAATTAACTCTCTGACCACTTAACGAAAGAAAATAGTCTAGCCACTCCCACAATAACGAATTCTGTAACGGACCATGCCTAAAAAAACACACGTAAATCGAGAGATAGCTTATTCCTAAAATTTCGCTTGAAGATGATACAGGACTAATTACCACAATCAACTTAATTTTAATAATTATTTGGATATTTCGGCTCTCGTTTTTGAAACATGAGAACTCTTATGTAGCGAAGGAATCATATTTTAAACAAAAAATATTATTATAATATAAGCTCTACTTCTGTATGGAGCACTGTCTTCTTAAAAAATAAAAACAAAAAATACTAAGGAACCTCGGATCATGCACCCAACGTGTTCTTTTCTATTTTCTGCATACCTACGCATTTTATGAATATATATATATATATATATATATATATATATATATATATATATACCATCCAATTGGAACATGGAATATTGCTGTCATATATGGACTGGTGCTCCCGTTGTATGTCTCAAGGTCCTCGACAAAATCCAGAGACTAATATGCAATGTGAGTGGTCCTGATCTGGCATCTAGTCTACAATCACTTTCCCATAGCCATATCGTGACTTCCTTCTCTCTCTCTCTTCTACAAGTATTTTCACGGCAACTGTTCGGACGAGTTGCTTTCTCAGACTGCATGAATCTAAGCGAGGTACTAGGTTGGCATCTCAGCCCCACCCTTTCACTGTCAAAATGGTTAAATGTAACCGTCTCTTTTACTCAAACAGCTTTTTCTCTCGCACTTCCCGTCTGTGGAACTCCCTTCCCCCTTACTTCCTTCGCCGATGACTATAATCTTCAAATATTCAAGTGTCAAATGTCAATCGACATCTGACACCCTGACCTTCTCCGTATCGTTTCGTCAAACACGTCTCTTTACTCTTGTTCTTAATCCTCTGTAACCCCTTGCGTGTTAGTGGCACCCCCGCCTTGCTTGGGGTGAATTGCTTATATATATATATAGATAATTAGAGAGGGTGGGGGGAATCCGATCAGTAGGATTTAAGGAAAAAATTGATCTTTTATAAACTGATCATATTTACTTAATAATCTGAGTAGTTTGGGAAAGGCATGAATCCAATTTTCCTTGTGCTCTGTCGCCTCGCCATTTTGATGATAGTTTTCTCGGTGATGCGACTCAATTGTGGGAAAAGAAAAGAATGGGTGTGAGAGTATATGATGAAATAATTTTGAATTTTTGAATTAGTGATACACTTATGAAAGTCTATTTGTGACATAGTCCATAAGTTGTAGCCAAGCTAAATATATAAGTAAATGATATATATAAGAAGAAATAATTCAATGAAAAGTTTACTTAATAATTAAGGAAAATGGATAATTAATCACGCTAAAGTGGCATACCACATTCGAAAGCTTTGACCCTGGCAATGGTAGCAAAATCAATGGTCTATTCATTGCCAACTTTAACAGATGAAAGTGTAAGTGTGTGTATGTATGCATATATATATATATATATATATATATATATATATATTTGTTCCAAAACTCACAGATCCATTGTCTTTGGACTTCAACAACATTCTAAAAATTTGAAATAGCACATTAAAATAATCTTACGTTTCTCAAATGACAAAAAACTCCACTTTTTATTATAAAGAAATGCACAACCACAGTCGATCCGAACAAGAAAATTAAATTATCTAGTACAAACATTTAAAACCGCTGTTTAAAGCTCACATAACAACACACTTGCAAAATCAAAACTATAAAGAACGAACATTTACGAGTTCAAATGCCCCTTAAGGGACTGTGTTCCTGATCAAACTCATAAATAATTACATCAGTCACACTACTACATGTCTATCCAGACAACTTATGTTACATCTACCCGACTATAGCTACATTATGACATTTAAACAGACACAAAAACCTACCAGACTCCATCCGAAACATACTAGTAGAAAACACAAGCGTAATAACCTCGTCCACCGTCCCGGGTATGATGATAAATTACGTCCAACAGCAAGGCCTCTGATCAGGAGGTTTTGAGGAGCGTGGAACCACCTCGTAATTGCTGGTGTTCCCAGGTCCTCCCTGACCTGGGGTTGTAGCACCTGTTAGGGTCCCAGCTATGGTTAAATAGTTAACCCCAAAACTGGGGTAAAAAAACTATGAAAGTGTAAAAATAGGTTTTAATACCAACAATACGTTTTTTTTTTTAAATATTACCAGCAATACATTTTTGAAGGAAAAAATATTACCAGGAAAAAATAATTGTCGGCATTAAATAACCCGTTGAGGTTGATATGCCGTAAAACATAACAAACCAAACAAACCTAACCTCATCCATATGTATAAAATGATAAAAAAATAATGTAAGTCCTAATAATAAAAAAGAAAAAGCCAACACTCAGTAACATTAACTATCAATACGGCCACAATGAACTATCCGTGTTTGGAAAATAAAACTTTCCTATAACTCTAGATATATACATAACATAACCCATGTATTCAGTTGAAAGTAAAAATAAAATCATCCTTGAAAATAGCTAAAAGTATAGCCGAAAGTGCTCGGTCATGCAGAATCTTTGGACAGTTTTTACAAACTTTGTGTCCAGAAAAGAAAACACTTGTACGGACACAAAAAAAATTAAATACAAAACTTAATCCCAGTACCTTGTCAGTGATCTTTAACGAAATATGTATAAATGAGGGATTGCTGCCTAAATGCACTTATATGGCAATCTGTAAAACTTCCACTATGACATGTCTCGCCCATGAACTGGTGTTATCAAAAAAAAGACTTGCAAAGCATATTGAAAACACACGTATTAATCAGGTGGGCGAGTATTTTTCTCCTTGAATGAAACATCGCCTTCCTGTTTTAGAATTGGCAGTAAAACGAGTTGGACAATGTTCTGGATGTAAATGTCGCCACAAACACCATTTATCCAACTAATGTTTTTGATGTTTCATTCAAATAAAATTAAAAACAAAAAAGTGTTTTTTTTCCTGATTTTTCACACCAGTTTCATGGAAGATTTTTTGTTTTAAAAATTGAACACACACACACACACACACACACACACATATATATATATATATATATATATATATATATATATATATATATATATATATATAATGATTTATAATAGTATTCGAAACAAAAGTGGAAAAGCTTTATATAAACGACGCGTTTCGCCGACATCTGTTCGTCTCGGTTTTTTTCCGGTCAGGTTGAAAACAAAATTGTGTTTTTAGAATAAGAGGAGCAATTGCCAACAAACGTCGGCGAAACGCGTCGTTTATATGAGCTTTTCAACTTTATCTCATCATCTCCAATATTGTCTTATGTTTAATTTAGTATCGTTATATTTGTGGTTTTTAATATGTCGATTAAGTCTCCTTTTTTTATTCTGGTAGCAAATATTTGCTGAGTTTTTTGTAATTTTTGGACGTTCTATCTCTTTTCATCTATTGCTTGAACAAAAGCTTTGTAGCTTGTGCTGGATTCTGTAAGTCTGGTTATTGTTTACATGTTTTATTATTTGTTGTGAATGATCTGCTTCTAATTTAAGCAGACTGTTCATGTGGCGACGTTTCAGTCGAAATTAATGTTAATAATAATTAATGTTCGATTTAACACTGAATTAAATTCATTGAACAGATTGATTTAAAAAAAAATTTTTTAAATTAAACAATCTTTTTTAAATTAAATTTTTTAAAATTAAACAATCTTTTCTCTTATTTATTTCAGTGCTACAGTGAACATTATATAGGGAAATGGAAATTTTGAATAGAAATTCAGCTAACTACGCGTAGGGCTACGAACTTTTTGATTCATCTTTACACACACACACACACACACACACATATATATATATATATATATATATATATATATATATATATATATATATATATATATAAAGCATACTCATATAAATGCATGTGTACAAACAGCATAATGTGATTTCTCCCATCTTTGATATAAATATCTATAGTTGAGGGCATAAAATTACGTACAAAATATTAAGATTTCGGCATTAAATAACCGCTTAACTAAAATAACCAAACCAAACCCATATTTAATTTAATATACAAACCAAACCAAACCAAACCTATCTTTTGATATATATCTTTTTTATATATAATATACATTGTAAAGTTATGTAATATACAGAAACACTTACACTCCTCATATTTTACGTAGTAAATATTCATGCACACAAAGACATAATTGATTGTATATAAATAAACATTCGAAATATAAACGACTCATATAAATATTGACTAAGTTATATATAATAAGTATTTGCTTATCTTAGAATTGCACAAAATTACGATTACGGCGAAGCCACTGGGGATCAAACTCACTGCTTATTAATAATAATCTACTAGATCAGCTTGATAAAAATTAGCTCACTGCAAGATTACAAATGATGACCTGAAGTTGAATTAGTCTGGCACAAGGCCGCAGCAATGGGGAACCGACAAGAAATGGACTCGTCGCTGCAGCAGGAAACTGCTCCTCGAGACGAGCTGGCGAACCAGCGCGCTACAGTAAGCAATCTCTTAAGTGTAAATCGTAAAACTATCAATGGCAGCTGCAACACTGCTGATGCAGCCAGCCAAATTTTGGTTTTAAAAATAAAATTTATGCTGGACGTCGATAAAATACCTCCAAAGGTCAGACTGACCTCCGTCTTTTGTGAGCTGGTCAGTAAAAAAAAAAAGAAAAAAAAAACAACATATTATTTACAACTTTGCCAATCTTGTCGTAGCTTTTCTCTCTCTACCCTTTGATTTATACAAAGACGTATGAACATGTGTATCCATGTGTATGTATGTATGCATGTATTTATCTGTGCATATGCGTATGTGCGTATATTTATGTATATGGATATTCAAATATATGTCATGTTTGTGCTGTTATATATGCGCATATGAACGTTCCGCTATATTCATTTCAGCATCTATGTGCATACAATTCTGTGTATGTGTGTGAGCGTTCATAAGTATTCCTTTCTACCATACATATTTTCTGTTTGCTTAGGCTTGTTTATAAGCGTCTACCGTCAAAACACTTCGGAATGTTTGTATCAAATTTTACAGTTTTTAAATTCGTATCATTTTCCTTTCTTTGGTGGATTTTATTCAGAAAAATCAAAATGCCTGCCACTACTTGCGTTCATGTGGAAATTTCTGGCTCCCTATGTCACTTAATGAAATACGTATATCTGAATGTTTCTAATTGAAATAATTATAGAAAAATGTGTGTGTAGTCATGTATATGGTACGTAATGTATTAAGAAATGATCATATGGAGAGGTCTGCATGCTCTGAGTAATAGATATGCATGCCAATTATTCATTCTCTTCTGCGTATGTCAGTATCGATTGATCGATCTCCAGACTTGTGTAGTGAGTGAAAAAGTAGCGAATTTCACTCTGGTTTCATTAATTAGTGTAGATAGGGGACTTTTTGGGGAACACTGGGTACTGTAAGTGACCTGAAAATCTAAATATGTTTCGGCTTTAAATGAAGAAAAAAAAAGCGGGTTGATAAGCCGTAAAAAACAACAACAAAAAATCAATCACCCAAGTAATTAATCAGTATATAAGTAAAGCAAATGAACAATTTTATTTTCCGTTTTCTTTCTTTCTAGCGAAACATTAACGTTTAAAACTTTTATGGAAGTATTATACGCAGAAAACGTCTATAATTTTCATTATAGAAAATAAGTACAAGCGAAAAGCAAAACAAAATGTTTTTAAAATCAAAAGAATAGTTCTAAAGGAATATACATTTTATGAGAGAATCTGGTAAAAATATATGAAATTGGAATCTTTAAAGCGTAATATCTGATTTAGTCTCATCTGTGGATGACAATATATACGCTCCCGTAAAAATAAAATTCGGTCGAGCACTTTAGAAGGAAACAGTGATTTTGTAAACAGTGACTGCTGCTGCTGATAATGCAAAGCTCTTCTATGAATCGAGAACTCTGAGTCACTGGCGTGTTTATTCAAAAATAAATACATAAAAAATCACCTTCCTCTTTGCCGGGAGCTGATAGCTTAGGAGAAAATCTCCGACTGATGCCAAATCAGCCGGGTTTCGATCCTGGCTTGAGGCTTTCGGACGTCTAGCCACACTGATGAGCTGTGATACAGCGAAACAGTCTGTCTGTGGATGACATTATTTCGGTTGAGCTCTCTCGGGTAAAAGTGTGGGTTTGTAAACAGTGACTATTACGGCTGATAATGCAAGACTCTTCGGTAAATCGAATCGAGTTCTCTCAGTCACTGTGTGTTTATCTAAAAAATAAACGCCAATTCAGTCAGGTTTCAATCCTAGCTAGAGGCAACCGGACGTCTAGCCACACTGATTTTGATTGTGACTCAAACGATTTTCAAACCAGATATAATATATATGAAAGGAGGTACTAATGCTGTAAGAAGAAAGGAGTCGATGTCAAATAGAATCTTCTTCCATGTGCCGTGTCCCTTCGGAACGTTGGTGACCATAACGCTCCACAATTTCCTGTTCTTTGTAGCACTTAGTAAATTTTATGTTTTTATCTCTCCTTAATCCTGTTTAGCCATCCATTAACACAAGATACAAATCCTAAAATTTGAAATATTAAGACATTATTATATCAAATTTTAAGGCTGAAGATGACAAAAATTGCATAAAACTGACAGCAGAGGATGGGTACATATGCAGAAATACATTATATATCTTTTTCTCTCTTTTTCCAGTTAATCTTCGGCTCTCACCTTTTTGATTGCTTCTTTGCAAAGGTCATAGAAACCAGCTTAGAGCATATCTATGTAACAGTTGCCTTCTGTTATTCACATACATTGCAAATCTGTCGTTAACACGGGCAACCTAATTTCAGGTCCTCTTCATTAATTGCGATGTTTTTTTGTGTGTATGTGTTTCAGCCGAGAGATATCAGTTTCTGTTAAATAGTTTAAACAATTTTTGTTGTCTCACTTGTGCACATTTTTCCACTACAACCTTTTCAAGAAATTAATCAGCAATATATTGGCTTAGTTAATGTTGAAAGTACCTTATTGATATCAATACCTGCTTAACCTTATAGCAAAAGTAGCAATTACTACGGGCCATGCATTTTTGTGGGTCACGCATTAAGTACTTTCAAGGTGTCTGGTGAAATCGGCAATTTACGTGTCGGGGGTGCTGCATCTTTTAATTATTCATCATTTCTGGTGACATTATGTCGAGGCCGTTAAAACTACACAAATATCTCGTTGAAGCATTAGAATCAGTTTTCTGTGTTAATAGAAGTTTATATATTTATCTGTACTAGTAAATAATTTACGATTTAATACTTATGTGTATCTTTTAAATTAAGGCCCCTCTATAACATATGCTACAGACCCCGCATTAGCTTTCTCCGACCCTGTTTGATATTTTCAAGCCTTAGCTTGGAGGGAGGAACTGAGAGTAAGAAGATTGTTTTAATAGACATATTTGACATGCTTTATCTTGGATTCAAATGTCCTTCCAAAATCAGTTATTATTTTGATAAGTTTTGTGTGGAATATGGAGCTATATAAGCGACAATACATGTCTTAATATTGTATTTATATACGCTCTTTTAGCACACACATGCGGGATTGTATAAAAGTACATAGTTGAGAAAATTAAAATACCCACACATTTCAGCGTTTTCATTTTTCCTTAATATACTTTTTATAAAGGGTGTTTCATTAAGACGGATCAAAGTCAGTAATAAATAAATCAATGTTATTGGCGAAAATTTATTTATTTCTCTATTGGATCATGTTATTTAAGTCATAGCAATTATGTGTGAAAAATAATATCGCCCAAATGTACGACAAGACTTTGGCAGCACACCACTTTTTAGTTAAAATTTTTGATGACATCTCTGCATAGTTGCTTTTCGATCTCACCAATATGCCTTATCTCATCCTTCAGCTGTTGAATTGTTGTTGGCATAGTCCTTACTTCTGAGATGAAAGGAAGAAATCTAAAGTCTCACGATCGTAGTGGCCGGTTGACTTCGCTGTTTTGAGAGATGATGCGACCTGGGCACTTCTCATTCAAATTCTATTTGAACGTCCATTTTCGTAATTTTCGATAACTTTAACACGTTGTTTGATTGTTAATCTTTCCATCGTTGAAATTGCCAAGGACTTAAATTGTTAAATCTGAAAGAAAAAGAAAAAAATCACCAAACTTAATTCACATTTAAAATAGATCCAAGTTATTGGAACACTCTTTATTAGTTTTCATCCAATACAAGCCTCAAATCTTTATTGGATCTCAAATTCTTCAATCTTTTAACAAAGATTCTTTGAGACAATTCTCAGTATTTTTTATTTTTACTGTTGTTCACGCGATACAATGCTCAAGAGCTACACAAGGTAGAGGATTATTAATAAGGCGTATGATACGATTGTAAGAAAAGGTAAAAATAAGTTAAGATTATGAGAATAAAAAGAATAGTTAACGACTGACCTGAAGAGGTTAATATTCTAATGTTCAAGGAAGCATCCACACGGGAGCATATTTTGCAAAGTAGACGTTATTGATAAAAAAGAATAAAAAAGTTGTCTGAATGGAATTTTTTTCTTACAACTGGAATACGGAGGAAATGATTGTGATTCGAAACCGTAGCGTGTCCTAGCTCTAAAGGTCTGAACTGGTGGAAATAAGGAATAGAGCACAATTGAACATTTGTTATGGAAATAGCGATAAGCTTGCAACGTTATATCAGTGGGTCTGCAGAATACGTGAACAGTAGATCTTCCGAATTACCAAGTTAAACAATGACTTTTTTGATAAATAAACAATCAACATCTAAGCTTCTTAGTTTCCATCCTTATCTTAATAATCCCTCTGTAAAAATTTACTCTTTATAGTTACGTCTGAACATATAAATTGACTGCCATTCGCAAGACTCACTGCTGCAATTAAAAAAAGATTTAATTAATTATTTTCTTGACTAATTTCAGTTAACACACTTCACTGGCTTGGCTTCAAAATTCTACCTTTAGATTTTGAGGCATAACGCTGTTTGAGACAGGAACACTGCATATTCCCCAAATACAAACTGGTGTTGGCTGGAACGTTATTTTTTGTTTCAATCTGACATTTTTCATAAGGGTTTTGATAATAAACCCCCGCCTCGACAGGAATATCTGAATTTGTAGCATATTGTCTTCTACAGAACGAATACATTATTACTGAAAATCTATTCTAATTATTTGGCATCTCTGTTTTGGCACTGAAAAGAATGCACCTACTTATAAGAGTACGTGATCGTCTTGAAAACGAACATTTGTGTGGGCGTGAGTTTTTTTTTTTTCCTAAGAGAAAACAAAAGCAAATGTTTTAACGGAAGCGTTTTCCTTGGTGCTGTTCGCTTATCCACTAGGCGTTATTTTTTTTAATCTTTTTTTTTTTTCTCTCATACTTGCCTTTAAGTACAGGGTATTTATACGCACGTCTACTCGAAACGTAATGTGACGCAAGGTCTGTTTAATGCGAGTTTGCCGGCAGTACCGTTGAAAAATTCTCAAGCCCCCTCGCAACTTGGAGACGCAATAAACCCAGCCTACCCCCCCCCCCCAACCCCGAAGCTTGACCGAGTACTATCGACAGAGGAGCGAACTTCTCTGCCGGCTAACCATACGATATATTGCTTGACCACTACACTGTTCTTTATATACTGAACACACAGCAATTGTCTATAGTTATTTATTTTCTTTAAACAAAAAAAAAAAAATGATTTGGTGTAGCTGATCATACTGATTGAAATAAACATAGTGTGTTTGCGGCTATCCAAAAATTTTAATAATCCACACATTGCTTTAATTTTGACTCTGAGGCTTTTAAAAGTATCCGACATTTTATCCTTTTACCATTGGACTGTTTGTTGCATACAGAGTGCATTAGTACATTCATACACATGTAGGAAATTGTGGAGAGCCATGAAAGCCAACACTCTGAAGTTACACAGCACATAGAAAAAGAAGAAGCATTAACATCTTTATCGGACGAGCTATGTCATCTTCCTTTTGTATACTACAAATGAATGTTAATTAAAACTTGTTTTAACGGAGCTTGTGTAACATGTCTTCATACGCACCCAGGTCACAGAATACAACCAGTTGTCAATTTAAATTCATTAAAATGTTGTAACGTTTGTTTGTCTGAATACGGCGAAAATAATCGGACGTTATTGATAGCTAGACTACTTGCTCTTCATCTTAAACCCTAACAAAATTGACAACTGAGCCACGACAGACAACCGTCTCTTAATGTATGGTCGATTATTCTCGACTTTTCGTTCACGGTATTTGTATATATTTTTTCTTCTTTTAATGCTACTTCTAAAAATGATAGTATCGTGTATGACAATAAATGCTAACGAAAAATAATTGTCTGCAAATTTTATGGATCGAATAACGAGATTACTAAGTCGTCACGATTATTTTTGTCTAGACTCAAAAATCAAAACCGACGTATTTCGTAACCAAGTAGCACCAACCTTCTTTTGAAGAATATATATTTTTTCTTGTGTATGTATTTACTGGAACCGAGGCTTGATGTCAGAAGAGCCAGTTCACAGAATCCCATGGTACTCTAAACAAATACGTTAAATCGTATATTTTTGTACGGTTGACAACACTAAAACCTTCGTGCTTACCTGATTAAAATATCTGACTCTTTAACGAAATTGAAGAATCTTATAGAATTTCTGTACGTTGTATTTCTTTATGCGTTCTCTAATTTATCATGCAGACTAAGTGCGTGATGCTTGTCCTGCGTCAAGGAAAATAAACGAGTGTTGATTATTTTTAAAGTATCCGTCGTTTTACATTTATTTTCTAGACTAGGACTAAAGTTTTTTTTTTGTTTTGTTTTTTATTAATTTATTTTGGCGATCGACAACTGCGAAATTAAGTTAAAACAATTAACGTCTTTAACAAATAAGCCACTACATTTACGGTTTACCGTTTTACCATTTTGATTGTCAAACATAAGACTGTCCTGACACTAACATTTACACTACACTACAGTGTTAGTATAGATAGACTCCACTGTAGATGCAGGTGATATTTATGTCTAAGTCCTAAGATATACTGAAAGAATTAAATCCAACACATGAATCGATTAAAGAAAAAAACTGTCTTTAGTCCATTGTATGTATATGTGAAATTAGAACTACAAAGAGTAGGAAGTCGTGGAGAGCCATGATCGTCCACGTCTTGAAGAAACACGGCACATAGAAGAATGTATGTAAGCTGCGGCGGTTGTTACTTAAAGCGAGTATGGCACAAACAGGTGTATTATTAAATACTGATAATTTTTTTTTAATCCTTATATACGTATGTTTTATATAGGGTTTTTATTTTACCTTAGCCTGGCACAGGACAGCGCACGCTGTGCACTCACTACGGTAGAAGTGGTCTGTGGAATTAAATTATTAAACATTGCCTCGCGACAAGGTTCTCAACGTGTTTCTAGTATATGCGATAGTTAATTAGCTTTAAGAGATAAAAAGTGTTTGTGTCTGTGCCTAACGGGGAGTTAAAATCAGTGTACAGTACACATGCATGGAAAGGAGAGAAAAAGGAAGTTTTCGTGCTTATATTGTTTGTGGTCGAGGACTCTTCTCTGCTTGACTGCGTTCATACATGTTATTTACGTAAGGCACGTGTTTCTGTCAGAACATTTTTCCCCACTACTTACTTTATGAGGTGTCTCTATGTGCGCGTGTGTAAGAGTATTTTTTTTTCATTTGTTACGTGGGTGTAAATTTCATAATGACCGAATTAAATTTGATGTGCGGAAATTGTGTCTACCGGAAATAATTTCTAAAGCTTTGTGAACTGATTAAAAAATGGGGATAAACAGATTTATGTTAAAGATAAAAAAAAAACCTTAAGTCTGTCATCCTCCTAAGTAAACTAATGTATTTTGACAGCAAGTGATAATTGATTCACTCAGTATATTTGTTATGAAATTTTGGATATTTATGAAAATTATGATTGTGTTAGTAAATTACATCATTTTCGAAAATATTTGCCAAACACAATATCTCTTCGTATTCAGTAGACATATAAATCGCCATACGCCAAAATTTATGCAAAGATTACTGAGGCGAAGCACTAGAAACCCCAGATGAAACAAAAAAAAAAGTAAAATAAAATAAACACCTATTCCGGCTCGGTTTTTTTTTCTCTAAGCTACGAAACGTTACTGGGGGGGAAAATGGTCTCATAATTTTCTACACCTACGCCCGACCGAAAATAGAAGTAACGAGAGGAAGGAATCTTTCCTGTAGTTCTTTTCTTCCAGAGTTTTTTTTCTTCTTTTTTTCGTCTCCTCTTTCTACGAGTTTTCTCTTTGCACAAAGCGCTACTTTTATCGTTTCTCAATAGAATGAAGGAAAGAATGGAAAGCAAGAAAAACCTATTCGCCACCTGCTTCGCTCGCCCGTGTTGTTGGCAAACATGCCCCACCTCCTTCTTTTTAAAAGTGCCACCGGATATAATCGCCACTCTGCAGTAGTTCTCCTAATTACTTTCCTACGCTTTCTCTTATTATCGTTTCAAACGTCATCATCGTCGTCATATCTGCTCCATTTTCTCTTCAGTGGCTGACAAAAATACTGGAGAAATTATTTTTATATTCTTACCTGCAATACTGTCTGAGTTTCTCCCGGTTTGTATGTTGGCGATAGCAATATTATTGTTAATAGTAAGACTAGTAATTTTATGCATCATTTTCCTAGATAAAAAAATACTTTTTTGCATAAAACCTTCAACGATAGTACTCTTTTCACGATTGCCGACAATAAATCGACTTGTTAATTTGAAAAAAAAATATTTAAAACGAAAGACATCTTGTTCAACAATAATAACATCACATTTAAAGTCTGTGTTTGATGTCATCATTAGTCATTGAAAAGTGTTTGACTGAATAACATTCCTGCATTAATAATAGTTCAAAGGACGAAAAATATCAGCGATTTTCTAAGTAATTTTTTATATTAACCCGAATACAATATTTTTTCTTTGATGTTAAATGAATATAATAGTTGTTTATACATACACACACGCGGTGTGTGTGTATAAGGATGACGCGAGATTCCTGGTGTGATCAAGAAGTGTTAAACAAAGAAAATTCTGCTGACGATTGGTCATTTTAGAAAATTAGGTCAGGCCGAGAAAATTCCAGCATTAGCGTTTTACCTTATACATACACACACACACACACACACACATGTATATATATGTGTGTGTGTGTGATGTTAAACGCACTTAAAACCAACATAGAATTAAAAAAAAAAAAAACTGACCCCGGAAACTAAAAGAGCTATTGAAGAAAATCAACTCACAGATAAGTGTACCAGTGAGATGAATGGAACGTCACTTTTAAATGTTATTCTTTTTACATTGTGTCTTCCTTATCAACATAAGAGACAAATAGGACAAAGATGGGAGCAGTAGCAACTCAATATATGATGATTTTATCACATTGCAAGCAATAATCACGCGGCCGTTTCATGTTGTACCTAAAACGAGAGAGCAGCTGGAGAAGCTGGTCTTTATTTCATTTTTTTTTTGTTTTTTGATTTTTGAAAAATGAGATTTTTTCTTTTCGCAATTGATTTTTTTTTTACGGCTTATCAACCTTTTGCAGTATTTTCTGGCTTCAAATAAGCCAGAAATTATTTTTAGAGTGTAAGAATATTTTGGAAATAATAATGATTTACTGATACAAGTCTTACTATTTAACCCATAGCTGTGGGGAGAAGTAGATTCATACCTTTCCCAAGGGTATTTGCGCATATCCGAATATAGCGAGCCCAACAGGAATTTGAAATCGGCTCTCCGATTTTCAATTTCTAGCCGTTATCCATGACATCGCTCGCACATCCAAGTTTACACAAGCGGGCACCTATCTAGGTACTGACCAGAATTGACTTTGCTTAACTTCGGTGATCGGACGGGAACTGGTGTGTATCAAATAAATTATTATTATTATTAAAAAATATTGGGTAGACGAAACAGTTCGGAAGCCGTCGGTGGTTAAGATAGCTCGGAGTCAAAAGTCATCGTGACCGACGGTTTTGAGCGTTTATTATTAAAAACTGTTGATAATGTAAGATTATGCACTCTCTCCCAGAAAACTGCTACTAATGTCCGCTCAGCATAGTCACAGTATAAAGTACGGGACGGCAATGTGAGTGTTGAAGAAACCTAAATATGCTTGAGCAGGCGTCTGCAACAGGGATTAGCTAGCCACCCTTGCATAAAGGCATACTCGGATATGAACGGCCAGCCATCATATTATGTACATATTGCTTGTTCATACTAGTAGTAACTACACTCTGGCTGAAGTGAGTCTCCTCATGACTACACAGCTTTTCAGTATTCTAGCCGTTTTCAATCATGTTAACATCTACATGGCTGCAACTCTTGCCTTAATTCTTAGTTCAGTGTTACTCTAGGTTCTTTGGGGGACGGTTTCCAGAGCTCTGATGACGGCTGACACAACCGATAACTTCATGTACTACTACTTCTTCGTCACTATGGCAACGTTGAGATACTTGTTCATCATCTTAGAGGAACCCTATGCTTCACCGGAGAAACGAAATCCACTATTTGACATGTTTACAACGACGAAATCAAATAATTTGGCCTTGATTAGCCCACCCATTTAAATCTCAAAAAGCTTCATAGGTTTTTATGTTTCATTATCTTTAAACAGATTCTCGTCTATACGTATACCATTTGTTTGTATGTTCAAGACTGTAATCAATTGCACAATTCTCAGTGGACCGCCTCTCCTACCAAATCATACTTATTTTTGAATTCTTTCAATAGGAAAAAGAAAGGAAGATAGAAGTGTTTAACGGCATTTTTAGTGAAATGGAAAATGTTGTCAATTTCAAATCTTTTCATTTGTACCCACTTCTTAAAATAACGAGCAGCATTCATATTTATGATTGTTATTGCAATATTTTGTCAAAGTTGTTAAGATAAAATATTTAACGATGCGATAGGGTGATTTGTACATATAAATATAAATCTCTCTATGAGCTTACTCAATAATTAACTTAAGATTAATCAGAATATTAAAATAGGGAAATCGTGAAATTTTCACTTGTTAAAACTAGTAAAAAGCTATAATTTTGGAAAGTAAAAATTTCATTGAAATATGTTGGAAAATTTTCAAGTTTTCACCTGAAATCAAGAAAATACGAACTTGTCACAATATATGGAAGAAAGGCGTGAGTTTAAACTTATTTTAAATCGGCACTTGCACGATCTTGTGATTTAATGACAGCAATACAATTTGAAGGCAAAATGATCAGCAATACAATTTTATAGAATTACCAACAACATATTTTGTCTGTAGTTGAAAGTATACAATTACGTTTAAAATATATTTACTTGAAGCCATAAAATTGTGTTCAAAATATTTAGATTTCAGCATTAAATGACTCAGAGTTTGACATGCCACTAAACGAAATCAGCCAACCAATCAAATAACATGAAAGAACTCCTTCGTGACATTATAAAATTTATCAATTTAGGCATTAAATGACCCATAAAGAGTTGATATGTGGTTAATCAACCAAACCAAACCAAACCAAACCAAACCAAACCAAACCAAACCAAAACGTCTCAAAAATGATTCGTTGAAAGGGAATTTACTAAGCTTAACTTAGTTTGGCATAAGACCACAAATGTCACAAGGCTGGAATTCACATCGGTGGTGAGAGTATAAGCGACAAGCTTGTTAATCATTGTTCCATGTTTTACTTGAATGTGCAGGGTGGTTTTGTCACCCATATATAATATAATTTTCTATTTCAACGCTCTGTGGGGTATTATGAACTATACCTGAATATCTATCAGATGAAGGACGCCGTTCGGAGAGCCTTTGCAACAATCAACAAAGCACAGCTTCGTGAAATATCACACAGGACATGGCGCCGCATCATTTTGTGCCACGCAAATGGTGTTCATACAGACCGTCTAGACGTCTTACGGCGTCAATGAAAGTGAATACAGTTTAAACTGAATCCAGTACATGTTCTTGGTATTACTTGTTCTTCTATTGATCTCATTACTTTTTGGTAGGGAGGGTGACATGACTTTCGGACTACCATATAGTTGTAAACATGAAGAGTTGCTTTTAGCCTAGTTTGGCCCGAGGCCAACGTATATGGCCCAAACGAGGATCGAACACACTATTAATGCTCAAGCAGACTGCCACGATAACAATTATTTCCTTTCCTATTATAACCAAGATGAGCATGTTGTTCAGAATAGCAAGTATATAGAGCTTTTAAATAAAGGCAATAGTCGAAAACTTGCCTATAAGCATAAAGAGTAGGGTTAGTTTTCATTTTGCTTAAAGTACTGTCTTACATTGTTGTATGTGGTTGATTCGTACAAAGGTCCATTGTTTTGCGCATGCTCCTTCCAAAACACTCCAGAAGCATGACGAGTTTTTATGTCTTGTAAATAAAATATTTTGTATTTATTTAAAAACAAAACAATATTAATGCAGCTTTTTTAAAAATGAATGTACACATACACAACTGTCGTATACTAAATATCACGTCTGTAAAACAGCTAAAACCAGCTGCTTACTCCAACAGCAGGATCGTCAATTAAATAGCGAGCCTTATTTCTCATTTACCTCCTATTTATAAACCAGCTATTTGATCTCAGTTATTCTTACCGACTAACGTTATTTTTTTTTTTTTTTTTGCTAGTCAAGGGGGTTGCAGTCAGGTGAGGAAGGCGGCCACAAGTCCGGCGACCAGTGTTGAGGAACATTGTTGAGCAGCCACGCCTGGGTCGTCTTGGCCTTGTGTGTAGCGAGGGGGACGTCATGTCTCCGTTCTTCTTTCAAAAGGGCCTGAGAGTCACCGCTGAGATCTACCAGGAGGCGGTGAGGAGAGTGGTGAAGCCCTGGATGGACAAGGTTGCCGCCGGACGCCCATACATCTTCCAGCAGGAATCCGCTCCTGCACACAAGGTCAAGACGACCCAGGCGTGGCTGCTCAACAATGTTCCTCAACACTGTTCGCCGGACTTGTGGCCGCCCTCCTCACCTGACTGCAACATCCTTAACTATTTCTTCTGGGGCGTGACGAACAAGAACGCCCACAACACGGTCGACTCTCTGAAGGCTTCCATCGTGGAGGCGTTCGCGGCTATGGACAAGGACGCCAAAGCGTGTGACACATTTCGCGCCCGCCTTGAGGTGGTCGTCGCCGGCGGTTACATTGAAAAATAATGTAGTATGTACCGTCTAACTGTTGCTAAATAAACTGTCGGGTATCTGCATATACAACTTTTGTTTTTATTGCCTATTTAGTTTTCTTTTTGTCAAGTGTCGGATTTTGCTGCACACACACACACACACACACATATATATATATATATATATATATATATATATATATATATATATATATATATAGGCTTAATGACAATACTTTTGCATGTAACCATTTCATTTTAATCTGGAAACTTAAATAAACGTATCAGTTTTTCTTTGCTTGTCTTGTTCGGTTGTACGCTGTAGTCACCATGTTTTAAAATCCTTTAAGTGCTCGAATATAATGAATCTTCACTTGTCGATTTAAATAAACATTTTGCAATTTATAGGTTAATGAAAGCTAGTATGATATAGAACCTGAGAGACCTCAATTTTTAAACAACGGAATCCTTTATCTCTCAAAAAAAAATTTCCTGAAAAAAATTTGTAATTTCAAATACCAGCATCAGTGAATTAGAATTCTCAAGTTCATTGTTATCATTCTTTTTAGTATTGATGGTGGTTTTCTTCCAAACATTTTGTTTTAGCTGTGTGGGAAGGTAACAGCTTGATTATATTATTATTTTATCTTCTAGTTACATGTGTTACACATTTTTATTGTTGCTGCTGTTGTTGGAAGTGTCCAAGTGGTATGGTTTTTGTTGTTTGGTAGAGCTGAGTGTGTGATTTTGTAGCACCAGTCTGTAGGGTTTGATGAAGAATCGTCAGTTGATTTGAGAAAAGAATTTTGTACAGATGATAGTTCAGACAATTCTGAACAAGTTGGACGACATGCATGACATCTATATGCAAGTCTAGACCAATGTTTTTCAACCGTTTTTTTTATTCCGCGACTCGCTTAAATTATGATAAAAAAGAGTACAATTTTTATGATTTATTTATTAATACAAAACAATTCATTATAATTTGTAATAAGAAAATAATAGTTAACATTATTTTTTAAAAAGTTATATTTATTTATATTTATTGTTTTCCTGTTTATTATAATTTAAAATTTAATGAGATATCCGTGCTTGACATTTCTTTTAGAATATCTACTTTGTAAGATCGAATTTTGGACAGGGATATTCTTAAATCTTCCAAGGATTCTAGCCGTGATCGATTTTTGTTTTTAATATTGCTTATTGCAGAAAAAAAAACTTTATATTATGTATACATTTATTTATTATCACAATAATATACTCGTATAATCAATTTTAGATGGGCTTTTGATATGTACACTTATTACGTTTTGAACTTTTTTCGAAGATAATTTAATTAATGACCTTTAAAATTTTTCGCAACACTTCTACAATTCTTTCGCGGCACACCGACTGAAAATTACTGGTCTAGACATTCATATCGGGCCAAAAAGTCATCTTATAATCTAAATTGGTTATCTTATCAAATGGGAAACTCGTGAATCTTAATTTATTTGCAAGTAAGACAACCTAATTTAGGAGTTAGATGGGACTAATTAATTAATTTATATTGATAGCAAACACCCAGTGTTTAGAGAAAACCGTTAATAGTAGCAAACCATATTTCGTAAATGGATAGTCAATTCTTCGTTATATAATGTAAATAGAGTAACTGATCTCTTTGCTTTAGTTTAATGTAAGCTTCTACTAATTGTAAACAATGTCTTGCACAATGACTCCTCTTCGTGGGAAGATGAATGTATACTCTCCCAGAAAGCATTTCTCTATTGCTTTAACGGAGTAAAGTTAAAGGTATGCTTTGACATCTACGGCAAAAGCCGATTGAACAGTGAAATTTCTGGACTCCATAACAAACAAAAGCGTACGGATCCACACTTAAATATAACTGCCATATTTTGCCGTGTAGGAATCAAAATAGATAGCTTTACTATTGTATTTGCTTTTCATATAATGATAATTTTATCTTATCATTGATTAGACTTTATTTTTTAGATTATTCTTATAAATATACTCTTACAATTGTTAATCTGGAGTCATCCAATGAAGGAGTAACATTATTTTATCCTGTTTGATTACCGCCCCCCACCCCTGACGATAATCATAGGCGGCGCGAGATTTGAACGCCTCTTTCTCTTTCACTTTTGATTTTGGCAGCGACAAGACATCATCGTTTCGTTCTATCGGCACGTAAGTACCCCAGACACACACCGAAGGTCGCTTTGAACTCTTCGCAACTTTAACTTCATTTCTCATTTTCCTTTTTGTAACATGTCCGTTTAATATATTTGTTAATGCTTTTTTGATTAAATTCCATGTTTTTGTAACTTATTTTTCCCAGACTCACATGAGACCTTCAATATCGTTTGTGGGACAAATGTACCATGAGCCATTAAATATTTACTGAAATGCGTTCACACCTCGCAACAAGTGGTGATTCCCGCAACAACACAAAGTAAATAATGCATAGAACGTTTTCGCTTCTGATAGATTTCCATTAGCAATACCTTCTTTGTGTGAGTTCAGGAAAATCTTTTATTGACTAGCAATATAAAGAAACCAATTGGCGCATGGCTTAAAGAGAATGTTAGCAAGCGTATCTGACAGATCATTGATTAATGTAGTGAACGCGATCATCATAGACACTCTTTTATAAATATCCCTAAAAAAAGCTCAGTTAAGGGGGTAAAGCGTTTATTATAGTCAAAATTAATTTAATCCACCAGTTCCTGTTGTTTTACTTTAAGAAAATTTATATGCTTGTAGTGTAACGGTTAGCAGCTCGAAAAGATAGATTGTTGCATTCACTTTCACACAAATACCCCAGGGAAAAGTATGAATCCATTTCTTCTCCCTTTCTCCAGCTATGGGTTAAATGATAGGGCAGACTAGGCTTCCTAACCGTAGTTGTCAATCAGTCTAGAAGGAGGACAACTTTGAATTCAAAACTGGTAAATAGTCCCGGCGAGGTGCATACTATACAAGTGCTGAAAAGTTTATAATTAACTGCAGTGTGGGGTTGTAGACAAGAGGGACATAGTAAATTAGCGCAGAGGAAAGTAAAGGACATCTTTGGATTCAAAATCGATAGGTATATTGTGGTGCATACTATACAGCCATTGAAAAGATTGTAAAGTTCACAATTAACTGCGGTACGTGGTTGTGGACTATGACTGAGGTTGTGTTAAAATGATTTAGTGGAGTGGTTTCCTGTTACCTTCTACATGGTTTTTAGATTAAGAGTAGTCCTTCTGCCAGATTGGCTAGTACTCAAGTTTACACACAAACACACACACACATATATATAAGAACGTTTCTTTTATGTTGCTTGATTCGTTTTCTGCGGCTTATCAATTCTTTGCATGTTATTTAAAGCCAGAAAATATTTTTAGATTGTAAGAATTTTGGGATGGGTGCAGGATAATAATGATGTACTGATAGAAATCCTACTAATTAAGCCATAGATGGGGGAGAAGATGTGGATTCATACCTTTCCTACGTGAATTTGCGCGTAAGTGAATTGGAACTCGGCTCTCCGATTTACAATTCCAAGCTATTATCCATTTCACCATCCGCACATCCAAGCTTACAGCATCTGGTATTTCCAAGTAGTCACCCATCTAGGTACTGACTAGAAGGCTCAATATTATTTAACTTTGGTGATCGTTCAAGAACCGGTGTTTAAATGTGATATGACCATAAGCCGTTTCTTTTCTAAATATATAAATACCTCACCTGCTACTGAAGTTTCACATTTCGGATCTTTAGGCTAGTTTGATTATTTTTTTTATTTTTTTACTACTAAACCAGCCTGAATCAGCAAAAGGTGAAACTTCAATAGTGGGTTAAGTATTTCTATCTTTTTAAAAGAAACGTTTTTTAGAATTTCACTGCACTTTATATATTGAGCACATTTTTTTCTAAATCGACTAGAATTGGTCGTTTTCAGAGTAATTTTGCTGTGTAATTGATTTCAGTGAATGATGATTATATATGACAAAGGTTGGTTTAACTTTCATAGCCTAGTAGATAACTTAAATAGATAGGTAGATTCATTTTTTTTTTTTAATATACAAGTACATAATTACAGTCACCATCAGCAAGTTAGTCTCATTGACCATTTCTATACCTCATGAAACAAACTGCTTGAGTGCACTATTTTAGTAGCCTTGTGTCAGTCTAGTAACCATTACGCACGCATATGACACCGGATTCAGTAATGGAACTAGTTTTGAAGTTTGATAGAAGAAAAAACATGGCAGGATGTTGCAGAAAAAACAAATTACAGAGTAAGCGGGGGCAGAATAACAAACGCAAGCTATTCCGTACGTACGTAGTTTGCGTGTTGCTAACAGGAAGTGACGTAGTCATTAGTGTTGTTGCCCGTACTATGTTACGCTCTTTTATATTACAGTCATACCCATACTGTATCGTGCGGGGAAGGTGGTCAGTGTTGCAGTAGAATGTAAACGTATTTTCATCCTCTGCCAAAAATAGCTTCCTGAGTTTAAACTACCGAACGCTTCCTGGTCTTCAATATTTGTTTTTCTGTGCTACTATTTACAACTTGTCTTTAAAACTACCAACAATGATCACGTTTCTCGAATGTGTTCACTTCACGAAGAAACAGAGAAACTGCTGAAACTTTGACGTTCTTCTCGAGATGAACTTGTTATTTTTATTCATTACTCGAGTAGTTTATACTTCGATGGTGTGGCTTCGCATCTCTTTGTGAAGTGATGCAGCCTTTTTGCGATAGTTGTTGTTGTTATTACAAAAGAACCAATATTTTTAATCCGTCTCTGTATTAATAAATCATCATTAAATTACAATGCGAACAGATTGTCTTATTATGGATGTCAAATTTTTGGTTAGTTTACGGGGTTCATTCCCTCCACCTCGTTTCATGTTTCATGAAATTTTTATATATTTTTGTATTTAGAAATTTGAAATTTTTATATCATGGGGTGTGATCATAGTCCCGCATTAATTTCGTCCAGTTAACTGATGTTTCTGCTACATTTAGTGATGTGGGGTTGGGAGGTATTACTAACATGATTGTTTAGTTTCTTGTAAATAGTCTTTATTTCATATTGTAAATACTCATTGGGGCTAGTTTTTAAAATATTTAAATTGTTGTTTTATTCCCCTCCCCAAAGTGACGATAAATTGTACATATGGGGACTAGTTAGTATTTTCATCGAGACATTGAGGTATTATGGTGGATGTGGTGAGAAAGGTACGTAAGAATGTGTTGTTTTGGTGCAAGGAATATTGTAAGTATGGTTGGGTCAACGTTTGTGGCTAGCTAAGTTTAAAGTTAAGACAGAAGACCGACCTTTTCCCCCTTCCCCTTTTCGACCTTGTGTCACATATTCTGTTATCACAGAATTAAATAAACTTTTTATATCATGGGATGTTTTTTGTAGTTTCCCTCGGTGAGTATATGGTATATGTAGGATTGAATATGAGATTGAATATAAGATTGAATATGTAGTGATGAATGAGTTTTTGTGGTAAATGGATCAATTGTATTGGATGAATGGATCATGATAGGAATAGGAGAGTTAGCGAAGACCAGCCTCTCCCCACTTCCCCTTTTGCCACAATTATTGTATATTATATACAGTAATAAATATATATTACGAAAGAACCAATATTTTTAATTCCTCGCTGTATCAATAAATCATCATTAAATTACAATGCGAACAGATTGTCTTATGGATGTCAAATTTTTGGTTAGTTTACGGGGTTCATTCCCTCCCCCTCATTTCATGTTTCATGAAATTTTTATATATTTTTCTATTTAAACATGTTGAGATTTTTAAATTATAGGGTGTTTTTTTTTAAGGTTCCCCCTGTGAATATGTGGTATATGTAGAATTGAATTGGTAATGGATGAATTCTTGTGGTAAACTGATAAATTGTATCGGATGAATGTGTCGTGATTGACTAAAATAGCGAAGACCAGCCTTTTCCCCACTTTCCCTTCGGCCTTGTGCCAAAAATTATTGCATTTTATACCATAATAAATATTTTTATTATGGACGTCAGTCAAGAACTGATATGAGAAATAACGGTCTCTGATAGATTTGACGCGTGCACTCACGCAAAATAAAGTTAAATTTGGATGTAAATTTGAACAAATGGGGAACTTAACATTTTTATTCATGTAAATAATATAGAATGCAACATGAAAAAAAAGGGCAAGTTAAATAAAGTTATTCACTAAGTTTAGCTTATATTTGACATTGAGAATCGAAATCATTACTCGGTGTTAATGGTCATCAATGTTTTTCCAAGAGGGAGAAAAATATTAGGGTTATTAGATTCACTCTTAAGAAAGGGACTATTACGTGGTGTGAAAATGAACAAATAGCATTTATTTACAATTAGATTTAAATTGGGAGTGAAAAAGGGGGTATAATGGCTTACTCAAAATATTTTAAGCGCCCAATGAAACCGTATAAAGAGATAATGTTCATATGGAATTAGGACTTACTATTTATAAAATAAAAAAGGGTACAGCGAAGTTGTCAAATTTAAACCCATCAGCAGTTGGAGGTTAAACATTTAAGTGATGCGCGAGGAAAGAGTTCTATTTTCCTAGAACATTCGAATTTATAAAGACGCAGAAACAGGCTAAAATCAAACCACATCGAGAAAAAAGCGCCCGAATACCTCATTGGTTATAAAAGTCTTGGTTTTTATGGGCATATAATTGTATTATTATTTTATTTTTTTTCAAATTTTCACACTATACAATGTTGCTAACCATTTGTCGACGACGTAGTGCCTATAACCAAAATTAAGTTGCTCAAATTTATGGAATTATGCATTGTCATTCATTTTTTTTTTTTGACTAGTTCATCTCATACATTTTTTGAATCGCAAAGTTCAGGTCGTCTTTTCATTCTACAACTACTGAGCAGCATGGATCAGAAATAAAGAATAAACCCCGATGAGATTTGAACTTTCATTTTTTTTTTTTTTTTTTTTTTTGAGAACTTGTTTGAGCGGGACAAATATTTGACTACTAGGCTATGCAAACTAATCAGCCGTCCACACTGTGCGTGGCTAGTGTAATGGTTTGCGGATCGAGAAGAGAAATGGTACAGGCCGAGTTCATTGCATTTACTTTCGCGCAAATACATTTAGAAAGGTATGAATCCATCTGACCGCTTTTTTTTTTGTTTTGGTTGGTAACCAGTCTAGAAGCAAGAAAACTTTTAATTTAATCCTGAGACCAGTTTGGAGTTTTCATCTATCCGTTCTTTTTTCACATCATTTTCACGGTATAAATAATTCCCCCCTCCCACGAAACTTTCACATTAGAAACTGAATCCCCACAGCCTGATGATTATTCAGAAGGATTGCTCCAACTTCGTCCAGTTTTATTCACCCATTCTTGCATAGCAATAATACGTTCTTTATTCAAATAATAGACCTTGCGTGTGAAAAACGTAAAATGTTAATTCGATTGTATCAATAACAAAAAGAAATAATTTAATAGTTAAAACAGGTATGTTATTTTTTTTTCATGTATTTAAATATAGATTGAAACAATGGATTTTTAAAAAAATTCTGTTTTGTTGTTACGATGATATTTATTGTAATTCGATTTCATTGTTGACATAAATTGAAAGGATGTTATGAAAAGCAAGCATAAAATATCAATCGGTTAGAATCCATGTAAGAAAGTTAAGTTTCAAATTTAAATTCCATATGGAAACATTACATTCCTAAATAGAAAATAAGTATTACAATATACAGCGCTAGGTTCAATGTGATATTTATCATTTAAATTTTAAACCTACACTAGACTTTTTAAAAATACATTGAATTTCCACGGCACCCAATTGAACACTGCAACATTCTCATTAATAGTGAATAATTTTGTGCAAAGAGTTTCTGGTGGGAGTTATCTTGCAAGAATTGAACTTTCCCGAAAACTTTCTTCTTTGAAGCATAAAACTAGTAAGAAAAGGATCTGGGAGAATCCGTGATTTTTCATTCTGAAATAAAATTGCTAAACTTGGAACATCTTCGCAAACTGTAAACATTCCTGTGCTTAGAAAATATTTAGGGAAGAGAACATCTGACCGATGTTTGCGGAACCACGACGTTGCTTTTCTGCGTGGGCGAAGCTTCCGCTGATATGTTTTCCTTTCTGTGACCACTTTTGGGTTCTGCTACAACGCCACCAATAAAAATGATTGAAGATAGGAAAAAATAGTAAAAGAAAAACGAATCGGTTTTACGCAAATAAAATACCCTTCAAATTTTAAGACTGGGGAAAAATGTCTGTCTAAGCGGAAATGGTTGCGATGATTTAATTTTTGCTTGCATAGCATATCACCGCATCAACTGTTAGTTTTATTGGGTTACTTTGAGGATCCGTTAACTTCAAACAAACAGGTGAAGCAAGAACTATTTTATTTTTAAACAAGTCCTGTTTCAGAGGCTCTATTCTTAGTTCATATTTCCTACAGATGTCTTTTAAAGATTATCGTTATGAAAGAGTAAAGATACTAAGTAGAATGGCTGTCTTCAAAAGACCGAAATTTTTGACACAAAAGATAATGGTCTTTTATTTTTTAAGCCTTACAACAAGAAAACAACCAAATTATTCAATTAACCTATTCTTCCATATCATTTATATTTAATTTTAAAAGCGAAGAACATTGACTTTCTTTTAAAACGGATTATAGAAAAGCTGATAACTTTGAAGAATCACTTGAATTGATATTTGATCTTCAATTTATAACACTATTAAATGTCAGCTTGCTATGGAATTTAAGATACCGCCTTTGTCTTAACCTGAGGTGTAATTGCAACTGTTACAAAACTAACTTTTTTCGTTTTTACATCGAATTCGTACAAGACTTGGTGATATGCTAAATAGTGACAACTTTATATATTGTCATTTTTCGTGTTGACAGATGATTAAGTGGTAGATTATGTCTAGATTGTATTTAAAATAAAATGTAATTTTCTGAAAATAGACTACTAACACTTCCTTTTGTAATATTCTGTTTAATAAAACTTAAACGAATGCGAGTACAGAAAAGTTCTTGGACCGAGAATACGTTCAAAAGTAACGAAAGACATTTGCCTTATATTTAAAAAAATAAATAAAAACCGCGCTTTCACAGCATTTTTTGCCTTGGTGTGCGGGCTAGTTTGGAGGTGGTGGAGAGAAATAGGAAATTGCTATTTATTGGAAAAATGGCTATAAAATGTTGACTGTGATTTCTAATGGATTCCACCATTTTGGTTTAGATTGGATACACTATCGTGACCCCCATCCCAACACAAAAATAGGTCCAAAACGGGTGATATTGTACGCTACTATATGTCTATGCTGGTTAGAAAAATCACTAAGCGCTGGTTAATTTATAACACAAACACCACAGGCCCTCATTTCAGTGTATTGAAAAAGGTACGTATACGTCAGTCCACAGCAGTGGAAGTGCGATATATTTTAAAATCGTATTTTATACAGGATGTATTAATCAAGTGTTCTTTTTTTTTATTTTTTTTTTAAGTTTTTTTTAAACAGCATGCGCAATCCTGATTTAGTACGAACTTTTACGATTACGCTTTGAGAAACACTGAAAAAAAAAAACACCTAACTTGATTATATCAAAGGAAACTAAAGGTAAGTGTCTTTTCTTTTCAATGTTTTGTTTTCAAACTCTGTGGTAGCACATATATAGTTTCCGAATACTTATTTCTCTATGAAATTGTTAAGTCTTTACATTTTAGATGAAGTAACAAGTGATACCAACTTGATATTCCATTTTGTACTGTTCTTATGCTTTAGTACTATTGGAAGCTGGTATCAAAGCTATCAAACTGATTCCCTTGTGAATATAATAAACTATAGCGACTCTCTTCCCGTTTTGAAGTTCAGAAATCAAATTTTACAAAGTATATTATTTTATTTCTTAAACCCAAAGATAGTATCAAAACAAGTTCCAGTAACTCTGATTTTATGTAAAATATTTATGGTATTTTTTGCCCGACCCATTTTCCCCCACATACAAATGATCAAAATCAGAATGTAGAAATTTTTTTCTTGCTCTGGCCGAGAACTTTTCAATACCCGCTCGTATATATTGACCTTTTGTTTTATTCTTTTAATCTTCTTAGAATAAAGGTGGTTGCTACAAACCTACAATAATGGGGGGACATTAAACAAGTTTTTCTTCACTTTCGATAAAGAAAAAATTTCTGGTTTATAGAAAACGCGAATTGTAATTTTCGCGTCACAAATGTTCTGAACCAAGTAAGCCGGCGGCACATTTTGACTGACTTTTAACGAATTAGTAAATAGTCATTTTTAGACCCAAACACGAGTGAGTCACATTCTTAAATCACAGAAACAACACTCGTCATTTCATCTTCTATTGATATGCTGATCAGAAGTTGTAAATAGTTTCTATTGAAAATTAATTGAAATTATAAACGCCAGTGTTAATTTTTCTTGAAGTGTGGGAAGACAATTATAGACTAGCTGTTTATGTAACCACTTTATAGGACTTAAAAAAAATACATTATAATTCTTTATTTTTCAGCATTAATGAAGTGGGTAAAAATGAATCCATTCGCCCAAAGCAAGGCGACAATGCCACAAATATGCAAGGGGCTACTTACTAGGAGTGAAATGAAAAAGATTTTAGAATAAACCAGAAACCAGGAGGACGTGGGAGATCATAGTTATCCACAAACTTCTTGTCTCTTGTAGCTCTTGTCTTTTTGCTATCGCTCCAAATCCCTGTTCCGTTAATCATTTACACAAGTTTGTTAGGCAGGTTATTCACTGATTTCCTCTGTCCTTTTTGCCTTATATCACGAGTTATATTTTTCAAGCTCTCTTTCCACAGTATCTGTCTATATTTCTGAGACGAGGTATTATGTACACTATTTACATTATTTGGACTAGTGTCCTCATCATTGTTGCCATATTTAACACAACGTTTCGGCCGTTGTACGCTCCGGCCTTCTTCAGGTGGTTGGAATGTCGAACTGAACCCTTTCTTTCGCTCGCTGGGGTAGACTGTTCTAGTTCCACGTGCAATGTTTAATGGATGTCAGTTATCAATTATCTCCTGTTAATTCCCCTAAGTTTTTCGCCGCCTTAACCAGGTATTGAACTCGCACTCTTTGGGCCCTGTCACTGGATCTAACTTTATCCACTGTGTCATGTGTCCTTGAATAAATGTAAATAGTGTTCTCTTTCCATCTTATGTGCCCTAGAAATTTCAACTGTCTTTTTATGCAAATATTTTTTTCCACTTTTTCCTTAAAACTTTGTCTTTGCTCACATGTTCAGTCCATGGTATTCTCAGCATCCTTTTGTAAAACCACATTTTTGTTGCCTCAAGTCTCATCGTCTGTCCAACCAGGGTGAGTAAGACTGATTTACGTATGGTTTTGTCTAGGAATACAGTAACTCTGCATTCTGTGAAGTGTTACTATTGATGTTCATAACAAAGACCTGTATATCATAGGCCAACAAATATTTAAAAAATGTGAACAGTGTAGATAAAAATAACATAGCTTATTTTAATCTGTTGGAAGTGGTTTTGAAATATCTTTCATGTGCGTCGCAACCCCTTCAGTTTTACACTGCGGAGATCGGTCACGATTTCATGTCTTTTTGCGAACTCTTCGTTCACAATTGGAAGGTTGCCAAAATGAAAAAAAAAAATAACATCTGCATACACTTATGCATGACGGGACTTGCATTATAAATTACGTGAACATGTCGACCAGTCCCATATAGTATGTGCAGTTTTAAAATAAGCAGTTGAAATTATTAGAAATAGAAAAATATTAGCATTGACTTTTTATGTTTTTAGTATAAAAACAAATGCGAAAGTGTCCGTGGTTAGTGTTATTTTCAGTTCAATTAATATAATTACCTAAAGGCGTTTAGAACTTTAAAAAAAATTAAGTATATGCATGCTTATGCCTAAACAAGGGCGGGGGTGACATATTTACATTCGGACTAATGTCCGAATGTCTCGGTCATTGTGCTCTCCAGCTTTCTTCAGGTGTCTGTCGATCCGGGTAATATTCAGGAAATTTCTTTTAGCTGACGGTTTAGGATGATGTAGTGTAAAGATTGGCAAGTATAAAATCAAAGCGTGAATGACTTGCACCAGAAAACCTTATTCTCTACTTCTATTTTCTTTTATATGAACCGGGTTACAATCTTATTAGTGTGACTTGTGTCCTCTTCACTGGGCATCTCATAATTGTGGCCTTGTGTTAAACGGTACACTTTTGAACTGTTTTCGAAAACAGCTAGTTAAAATTATAAAAAGAAAATCTGCACACAAATGATTCGTAAGGATTTCTGAGTTTAATCTATATTTTAACCTAGTTCCTAATGGTGTTATTTCTCTTAATAATAGCTGTAATATGATGACTCTTATCAGTTACTAGCAGTAGAGCCCGGCGTTGCCCGGGGATGTAACAGTAAGAGATAGATCAAGTATCGACCATCATAAAGAGTGAAAAATAAAATTGACAAAGATTATTGTTTAAGGTTGACGGACACGTGTCTTAATTATTTTTTTTTTTTTTTTTTTTACGAATTGGTCAAACTCAAACAAAAACATTGTTTTCAATCGTTATGAGTCTACCGATTGAATACAATTTTCTTGTAAATGGAATTTTTAAAGCATTCTGAATGTAAAAATAAAGAAAAAAGTGTGCAAGACAATAAGAAACACTACCTGCCCCCCCACCCAAAGTGAAGTTTTGCTGAAATCGGTTGAAAAATGTAGGAAATCCGACCCCATATACAAACGAACACACACAACCTGGGTTTTATAATAAGTATAACTCGATATGAGTTGTCGCCCTTTTCATTCTCGCGATGCCTCTTAATCGTGTTTTCAAATTGATTTCGTGCAAAAACAATTGTTTTTACAATTTTTGACGCTGTCAGAACCACCGCAAGGTAATTTTACGTAGTCCTGTGAAGTTTTGTTGAAATCGGTTGAAAAATGTAGGAAATCCGATCCAATATATAAACGTACAGACACACACACACAACCTGGGTTTTATAATAAGTATGATTAACATTTAAAAGCTTTTCTTTTCTTATGGCTTTTACGTTTGATAAAAACTGAAGTAGAAATACACTAAAACGTTGTGTTAAGGGCTTCAACTGTTTGAAGAAATTTTTGGAATAAGTCAAATTTTCGTTTAAGCGGATTTGAGAACCAAGTACTACACAAAAAGAATTCCATTGCTTTCTGAATATTCCTAACACTTTTTCTATAAAAGTTTAATTATGTGAAAGTGAAGTATTTGCTACAAATGGTGACCTCGATGTGTTTGAAAACTATCGCTACTAGTAATTGTATTCATTTGTACGACTACCTGAACAATATGACACAAGATCGAATTTAAAGTAGTAACCAAAGTTACATTGGCCAAAAGATAAAGATTACTTGAGTTCTCTCTTGGCACTTCCTCTTTTGGAGACACCTAAGGCGTCGGGTAATGATCCTAGCTCCATCCTGATGGAGTGGTATGACTAGAGGTATCCCCCTTGAACCTAGAACTTGATATTCATTTGAAACTACTCGGCACAGGAGACCTTGCCAAATAATTATACCGACTTAGTAAGCGTAGCTTAAATGTGGCACAAGACTACAAGTATGGCGCACTCTGTGAGGATCGATCTCGCTTTTCAGTTGTAATTAGTCTACAAGGCAATTTCGCTAACCATTACACTCCGTCAAAGTGCTGCTACTGATGAGACCTACTCGCTTCTCCACGACAAAATATGACACAAGGTCGTTTTTAACGCGGGAGTTACCACCAAAAGTGGCCCTGTATCCGCGATTACTGTCACGCTGGCGTCGATATTCCACTGAATCTACTGCGGCGGAGCAAAAAGGGTTCGGCGGTGGCTGCCAGAAATTCGTTCCGAATTGCAATTAGTTCCGAGTTGCAATTGTACCTCCACTATTTCGACATAAATTTTCGTTACCTAAAGTTTAAAATGAATTTTTAAAAATGAAAAAGCATTCTTAAAGATTTCATTTTAGCTTTAATTGAAAGCTTAATGATTAAATTTATTATTTCCATTATTGCCATTAAGTAAAATATTCTGGTGTATTTCAGATAGAAATTATGTAGATTGGAATGTCAAAATTAATTTCGATTTCTTAAAGTCTTCTTCAAAGCGGCCATTTTCTTAATTTTAAGAAATTTGTGAACAAAAAAAAAATATCGATTTTAAAATTCTCAAAAAATACATATATATTTCTGACACTTTATTTGAGTAAAATTAGAAAATTTAAAGTTAAATTAATCTGATTTGAAATAAATATTACTTATAGCATGAAAAATTAATATACAACCATTTATTTAATGATTGGTCCTGCTTAGCTTATCATAGCTTATCTGAGGCAATGAGTGACAAAGCGATGACAGCTAATATGGGTGGCTAGAGATGATACAAAATTTAAGAAATCATAAACACATTGTTTTTTAACTACCTAGTAATTTTTTTTTTTACAAATGACCATATTTTCCGCAATTATCTAATTTATTGACTTTTATTTACCTTCCGAAGATGCTTTATACAAAAATAAAAAAAAAATTTAAAATACTATAAAATTTTCTTAAATTAATTTCTCTGCAAAGAAACGAAACTCTTAGATCACGTAACCGTTTCATAATAATGTCACGTTTAGACTTTCATAGATGAGAATAGGGAACAAATTAAGTAAAAATTATTTTAAAAATAGAATAGCGTAACTCCGTTCATTAATCTTTTCAATTTTAGATTCGTAAATTTCGTTTCCACTTAATTACTATATCACATCCAGGAAATAGCCCAATACAGAATTTTACACGAATTTAAACTATTATAAATTATTATAATTAAAATTCTTTAAAAAAATGAAAAGTTCCGAGTTGAGATTAGTTCCGAACCCCGATAATTTTATGTCTATTGGCAGATATACGATTACCTTGTTTGTTCGCTAATTTGCTTCTTTTTTCTTTCTTCTTTTTAAAATACATTTCTTTCATTTTGATTTTTTTTTTTTTTTTTTTTTTTTTTGGGAGAGGTGAAATGGTGGAGGATTGTATATTTTTCTCTTGTTTAATATCGCCGGCTTTACAAGTTGGGTGTTGACCGCGAAAGAGAAGGAGCCTTCGCCTTTGTTTGAATCTTTACTAAACTGGCTTTTGTGATGATTCTTTTGGCTGTCTGTAATCCAATTCAACTCCCCCCCCCCAAGTAAATTACACCGGCCATTTTAGTGCCTCGTCTGATAAACCAAAATATCCTCATGATTCAACATTCAGTCCAAACCAGAACAAAGAAACAGTTTTATTTTATTTATTTTTCTTTACTGGGCTAAAGAAAAAAGCGTTATTGAAACAAAGAAGTAGAAAGAAAACTTCACAAAAGCAATAAGCTACAAGACAATTACTTTCTATTTGGAAAAAAACCAAACTTTCTTAAACCTTACACGTCATGATTAATTTGAGAGCTTAAATTGTGATAAGAAATGAAGACTAACAACAACAAAGAATTTAGTATTGGGTTGTTGCTGGATAACGTCTCCATCGTTTGTTTAGTTAAAAAAAAATCTGACTCCCTACTGACAATAAACTTCTTTACTGTCGGGTCTTTTAATAGGTTTATTTGCAAATGACAATGATTGCCGAAACATTCATAAATTTATCTTAGTGGTTAGTCGTGAAGTCTAAAATTTCAGTAAATAGTAACATTTTTAATTTTATTTTTACATCGAAGTTCTCTTTTTACAAGGTCCGGTGGCCATTCGAGTTAGCGGATTACGTTTGGGGTGGGGGGATATTTGTGTGTGTGTGTGTGTGTATAGGAGTGAAAAATAACGGTTAACCCTAGCCTTGAAAAGGTTTTAAGATTGTAGTGATCTGGGGAAAACATCCTGTTTGGAATGGGTTCGCGGGAAGATGTTCGGAGGGAATGTGGCTGATTTGCTACTATGTAAATGGCATGGTGTGTTCTTGCTGTGAAGGTTGGCTTTGGTGGGACCAGGGAATGTAGTTTGTCCGAACACCTTCTGTAGAAGTAGCGTTAGAGCAGTGAGAGGCTTGTCACATCCCGCCTGTGGGAGGGAGGTTGAAAGGTGGAGAATAAAAGAGAAATAAAGAAAAATATAAGACAGCTTATCAAACACTAAAAACTATTAATGAAAATTAATACAAAGACGATGTGACGAATGGCTTAGCAGTACACCAGTGGATTAATACCTGAATGGATAAATGACATTATAAATAGTAGTTTAAACATTTTACAAAATTTCAAAGGTAAAAAAAATGTAAACATGAATTATTAGCTCGTTTAATTAAAGAGCCGATTTTCAATTTGCATATATTTTTTTTAATGTTTTATTATTCCTGTTGGTTAGGCCAATATAGAAACGAAAGCTAAATTGCAGATCCATTCACTCTTTCATAGAACTTATATAAATCTTACGAGATTTTTTATGAAGTTTTAGAAGGCTCATCTTGGAAAAAAATGTCTTTTCAATAGACACTAATATTTTAAAAGAATGGTGAATTCAGGATTCAACTTTTTAGGGTTTCTTTTCACATGTCATTGTTAAATTTATGGTATCCAAGAGCTGGTATGATTTAAAAAAAAATTATCTTGAAAGTTAGAAATGCGATATATCTGGTTTGGTTTTAAAATTACCTTTTTTTTTTTTTTTTTTTTTACAAATGTAAAGATTGAATATAACATTATATATATATATATATATATATATTAAAAACGCAAGAAAATAGCGTCTTTTTTTCGTGGGGGCCAACAAACTCCTTTGCATTGAAAGACATGCTGAAGATAAGTCATCCTCCATCAACCTGCATCTCAACAGGTGTATCACTCGCTCTCCATCGACCTACCGTCTCCTTCCTAGTTTCTGTTATCTTATGAAGCCAAATTTGACAATGAGATACACAATACAATGTTGAAGGTCAACGATGTAATTTTATAGATTATTTAAACGTGTTTGTAACAACAAGAACCACAGAAAATAAACAAAACTAAATATACAAAGCCATCTTGCTGTTTACATTACTTTTGTAGAGCTGATTCATGGGTCACATAATTGTCATATTCCTCCTCGAACTTTGTTGCTTCTGTATCATTTCGAATGTGCACTTGGAATTCTTCAGAAACACCAAAGAAAACAACGCCAACAACATTAAAACTATGCCGTAAAATGCACTGAATAAAACCATTTGGCGAGGAGGAAACTGTCGTCTCTTTTATTCACCAGTGAAGTAGAGAAGCATATATTGGAAAGTTGACAAATTTTCTCAAAGATTAATGGGATAGAACTGATGACTGGGTGAGGGTTAGGTTCATGAAAATAGTCAACCAATACGACTTAAAACATGAGGAAGGTGAAGTAATGTCTTGCGCTAGTATTTTAGTAAATAATTAGTAAATTAAAGTTCCTTTCAAAATTGATTATGATATCAAAATAAATTCAGAAAATTGTTTCTTGAGTGGATCAGATGTCAATTAAGCTTTAAGCTAGAGAGTATAATTTTGCAAGAAAATGATCCTTTGCTGACCACAAAGCTATTATTACACATGCTGCTTTGAAAAAATAAAGTTTAAAATACAGTAATTTCATCTGCCTCTTCTTTATAAGCTTCCTCCTTGCTTGCATCCTCTCACACGCTCGCGCCATGATATCCTTAGTATACTTCTGTAGAACCACGACTCCGCTGCCTAGAGTCTCTCCTTCACCTTTGAAGTCCTAACAAGTCCTCATATGTACAATTTGTCGGGGGGGTTAAAAATAACATTTTCAAAACTTGAAACCTTAATGAATTTTTACAATGTTGAAAATTCGATGCACAAAAAAAAGCTTAACAAAATAGTGTTAGTAATAAACCACAATCCTTAAATATGGCAGAAACATCAGTTGAAATTAATGCGGGACTTAAATAAATCAAACAATTACTCGACCAAACACACATTCATCCAAATATATCAACAACTACGAAAGACACTCGAAAAACGAAAGGCGTCTTCATCTACTAGAGAACTGACATCTCTGGCAGGAAGAGAAATTAGACTAAAGAAAAATGGTGACTCATAAGAGGCGGGAAATGGCTATACTTTGTATGTATTTATTTTATTGCGACATGCATAAAGAAATATTCATTTAACTTAAAATTATTTTTTTAAAAGTATTGATCCATTAACTGCGGCAGAATTTCGCAATTCGCAGTCGATTCATTAAGCTTTTTACTCAGCCTATTCTAGCACTAGGCCAAAATATTGCGATGTTCAGCTAGAACGTAATATATATCTGGTATGAGAGACTTGCTTATTAACTATTACTCTATGGTTGGCACTCTAAGGAAATTAAGTAAATTAACTGATCAGTACAAGAGAAAATTTAATTAATATAGACAACTGGGCTTGAATCAATAGGCTTAATCATTTGAAGATTAAGTTAATGTCTAATAAATAAATGCAATCTATTTACTTGGCTTGGGGTAAGGACGTTAGCCTTCCAACTATGAGGCCCGTGCTCGAATTTCATCATGGTCGATTTATCAAGGATGTTTACTTCTTGGTAATATCGACCTAGGGGAGACATTCCTGGCATACCTCAGCAATGGGAATTGCTTGAAAACCAAGACTTTTGAGTGAATTTGAATAGAGAAATCTGTTCGAAAGCTATCGACTGTTGTGCTAGTACGCAGTCGCAAGTCAATGTGACCATACTGGTCTTATTTTAACTACTAATCAAGCAAGATCATGCGTTCTCTCCCATAAACTGTAACTAAGGTCCGGTCGGTATATTTTGGAGTGTAAACCACAGGTTGGCTCTTTGGGTGTTGAAGAAATGCAAATATGTCTGAAGAGGCGTCTGCATACCACAGAGATTAACTATCAGCAGGTTAGACTCTATAGTTTCCAGAGAATATCAGAGGCCTAAATATTATGTATACAGAATATTGTTATATGCATACATATGTTTATCAGAAAATACTGAAAGTCATTCAGATTACATACATATGCGAAGGAGAGAACAGATCAGAAGAAGGTTAATTAAACTTATCTATCTGATGGACTACATATATCATATCAGTAATTAATTAGCAACTAATACCAGTTGGTCTTTTGGCTCTGAGCCTTGAAGAAGTAAATTAGTCGATATGACGCCATTAATCTTATTACACACATTTTTTTTTCTCTTTCTCTCACTCTTTATTTCTCAATGTTTATTTTCTTCTACGTAATTTGACTGGTTAGACGATTACGATATTCACTTCAAACATATTTTTACATTTAACAGCCTCTCAAATGATTAATTTTCCCCCTTTTGCTCATTGTATTTTATTTTGATCATGGTTTGGCTTGGTTATCGATATTTCATACGCAAACCCTTTTTCCTGATCCTTGAATGGTCAGATGTCCAAGTAATTAATGTTTATGATCCTGCGTCGGGGATAGAGGTCGATGGAGATGAGAAAGCATCCGATCACGAAAGCCGGTTAAGTCCATAGCATGACATAGTTATTAGCTAAATCCCAAAATAAATATGACGGTGAAGATTATTGTGTTGAATTAAAATATACTCTTTAGAAACATTTAGTTCTGATATGTTTGTCGAACAAAGATGGGGAGAGTTTTGAAGAAGGAACACTGGGCTGTTGGTGCAGGCCTTGATCCTTCTTTATTCACCCCCATACACATAACTTCTCTCTTTCTATCTCATATACAGTGTAACCCGGACATAAGAGATATTTTCTCTGGTCCCAAATTAGAGCCTGTGTTAATGTAAACAAAATAGACCAAACCCAGATATAAGAGACTCCTTCTCCGGTCCCGACAACTCTCTTATATCCGGGTTACACATATATATGTGTGTGTGTGTGAATGAGAGAGAATGTTCAGAAAAGAAAACGCTTGTAGACATACAAGGAAAACAAAACTAAATAACAGTATCTTGTCAGTCGTGTTTAACGAAGTTTGCTGTCCAAATACACAACTCTCTCTCTCTCTCTCTCTCTCTCTGACCTGGTCAACAAAAGAGATAGTCCTGACGAAATGTTCAATTGTTTGAACTTTATCGTACGACTCGTAATCATTTTTTTTTTTTTTTTGCTATGCGATTGTGACTCAAACTTTCCTCAAAGCCATTTTCTTCTGCAATTTCACGCGCTGTCGACGTAGCAGAAGCATAGCCAATTTCGCAATCGTAGTGAAAAAGTTTGCAGGTTGAATAAATCTCAGCAGTCAGAATTGTAATGTCAGAAGATTGCAACAATTGATTCTATTCACCTGAAACAAAGCATCATGCCGGAAGATGATGCTAAGAATAAAGTTCCACGTGGAAATTCTGTCTACTAGGAACGTTGTTTCAATTGCTGTTACGCTGTCTTTCCAAATGACTTTTCTCGCGTTTCTAATGTTTTTTTTTACCATTTTGTATTGCACTAAGCTTTTACAGAAACAGGCATAATCTCTGTCAATATATTCCACCGAAAAGTCGACGCAGAAAATGATGTAATGAAACAACTAAACTAAATTATATAATAGAAAGTATCAATGACTGCACTATCCGACAAAACAAGACTCGATCCATGTGCCTTACATGGAACAAATAAATTCTTTGTCATGTTTCGAGTAATCTTGACTGAACATTTTTTTCACTTGCCTACCAAAAATTTTATGTTAAAACCCCCCAAAAAACACCTTGAATAATTTTTTCAATATATATACTAGAAGCGCATATTATTACCATAAATTAATAAAAAAAAAAAAACATTTTAACAATTTTAATAGCATTCTCACTAAAATTTGAAAAAAATAACTAAGGGTTTTTTGTCCTACTGTGAACTTTAAAGTGTGTTTTGTGCTAGAATTAAGTCAAAACTGAAATAACTGATTATTAACAAATTTTATACAAGAATATGAAAGATAGAATTGAAATAATTAATGTTAAACTTAATAAAGATACATCAAATTTAGTACGCAATCAGTTTTATAGGATAATGTATATATTGCTTCTTAGAAATACATGCCATATATATATATATATATACACACAATAAAACCGATTCAAAGTAACACAAATTTGTAGTTATCCTTTTAATACGATTTTAGAAGATATTGTTCTAGTTAAACTAAACTGAATCGAATTGATATTCAATGTCAATCTCAAATTTACAAGTATACACCAATAAGTCCAAAGCATGACACGTAGTTATAGTTGAATTTTGTTTCGAAATATTCACTGTATTATTTGAATGATGTGATTAATATTCACAACTGAATTAAGCACATTGACAAAGAAAGAAATGTTGGAAAATAAATATTGGGACCGAACAAAAATTCGTAGTGCTTTTAAGTGAATTTCAAACACAATCTTTATCTGTTTACAATCTTTATCTGTAGTGGTGATTGAATGAATCTTTTTAGATTCATTCAATCACCCTACTTTTCACCATCTTTGAGGCAGATTCAGGATTCTTTCTGAACTAGTCTGTGGTCTTTAGAGACTTTCAAAGAAATTAAGTTCTTCCCATTTACAAGAATTTTTGTAAGGGTCAAAATAAGTAGTAATTTGAAGGTGCAAAGTCAGTTGAGTATGGTGGGTGGGGTAGAACATCACAGCAAAGCTGTACCAATTTCTACCGGGTCTGCAAAGTGACATGTGGTCGGGCATTCCTCCTGATAGAAGACGACACTCTCCGATTGGCCAGTTCCGGACGATTTTCACTGAAAGCTGTCTTTTAATCGGTCCAATTGCGAAGACTACTTGTCAGAATCTAACGTTTGATTTTGTAACAAAATTCCCTTTTAATTTCACCAATGATCGTTTTTGTTATGCTTGAGCAGAAGATCTCGGATTGAAAATATTCAATGATTTTCTTTTAAATCTTTAGGCACCTAAACATTATAACGATTCTCCTTTCCAAACGCCTTACAACGCTTATATGAGATATGTGAAGTATCTCTGTGATGTCGTATGACGTACACTGTTTTTAATCTGAGTTTCTATTTCGTCATTATCAACGACTGCAGGCCAATGCGGTACGTCGTCAGCTTTCCAGATCAAAATTTCTACTTCTGCACTTAGTTGAAAATATTGTTTGTAAGTGACTATGGTAACATCTCCATAAACGGCATATATTTTTATTTATTTTTAATAGTGGTACAGCGCTTTTTAACTCTTTTTTCATTGACCTCTATATATTCTTGTCTTTTCCCCCAAATCGATAGTTAAATAATCTATTATGCAATTCAGTCTTTTCGCAATTGACATTAACCAACTGATGTTGGTCAATATGTTATATATTGTAGTAGTTTCCCTATTTCTTTATGAAAAATATTCATAATTTATTCTTGGAAACTCAGATTTTATTATGCAAACAATGAGTAATATAAATTTTTATTTATAGATAAATCGAACAGATATAGGTCTAATCAACGTATATTTTATTAACAAAATGTTATATTCCGTGCTAATAGTAATATATACTTGACAAACACGGTGGATAAAATAAGTAAAGGTTTCTTGTAAAGACCATTATAATAAGAATAAAGGTACCGTTATTCACAACGTCGTCGCAAGTCAATCCAGTAGTGAGTGCTACTATTGGAAGGTCGGTAGTTCTCGCAGAAGTCGTACTCAACAGATCCCAGCTAGAAATATTTACCAGCCTCCTCACGAGGTAGGATGTGGCACAAGGTCGAATTTAATGTGGGGTTCCAGAGCCCGTAGGCTCGGCCAAAAAAATCCCGTAGACCCCGCATAAACAGATCGGGTCTGTCTACCGCCCCGGACGAGGCTATGCCGAAGGCAGAGAGTTCGACAACAGCTAAGATCTAAGAAGCAGACTGATATTTATTCGTACAAAAAGTACAAATTGTGGCACGGGGCCAATAAAGGGGAGGTGTAGAGGCTGGTCAACACTAACTATCTTATACCTAGCTAATCAGATTCGCGACCCATTCGTACATTACATTTTACTCATTCACCAAAAGAACTCGTCCATCACCAAACAAGCCTTCAACCACCATAATACCACGTGCTCTCAAGGGAGACCTACCAAAATCGCGCCCCATGCCATAAAAATTTTAATGATATATATATACAATTCTAATAATGATAAAATGAGAGGGGAGGGAAATGAACCCAATAATAAACTTAAAATAAACACAAATACAAACTAAACATAATTGATGTTAGTAGGGACCGTCCAACCCATAAAACAGAGACGGCTGTATTCTGCCCAGGGGACAAAATCAAGAGACGCTCTCGCTAAGGGAGTGGGAAAAAGTATAAAATATTAGGCTGGAATGGGAAAATATAAAACTGACCCAGTCGAGATGAAAGGGGGTGGGGGGTCAAAACAAACTGGGGAGGTTGGGAATCTCGACTTGGATTATAACCAAAGAACGGCCGGGATGCAGGCCAGGAACAACACTTACTCACATTAACTAGGTACACTGAAGCTTGTCTAACCTAACCTCTGTAGTCCGTTGACTTAAAGATACTTATAAGTAATTACTACCTATAGTGTAGTCACTCATGGGGGTGACAGGTTAATCCATTATATCATAAAACATTCCATATACCTGCATGAATTTATTATTTTACATGTTAATTATGGTGTCTTTGATATTCTGTAAACGTTATCGTTCTACTGCTTCGAGTTTAATATTAGGTTTTTATTTTTTTTCCAAGAAGTCTTCTTTGGTTGCTTATTGTTTTCCATTCTCCTATCTAATTTTGTAATTTCAGTTTGGAGGTATGAAATTAACATTCTCATGATATTGTTGTAGTGGAATTGTTTTATTTTCATGACGCCATTATGTTTCTTTACGATGGATAATGATTGACAATTTTGTAACATTTGCATTATTCCATTTATAGAAATTTGTCGTTCGTCTATTAGTCGGTTGAACTTTTGAATTCCTCATGGAATATAGGGACACTGCCTCATCACGCTAGGTGGTGCTGAATTCACAGTTAGCCTTTTCATCGATTAGGAAATGATTAAAAACAACTCTTCGAAACTTAACCTGGAAGAAATAAAACTAAAAATAAGTGACCATTTAATGTCTTCAAGTAAAGTGGTTTAACAATATCGAAAAAGGTTTAAAGTCTTGACAAGGTTAAATATAAATAAATACAATAACTAAAATAAATATCATTAAAATATAATAAATATTAATAAATGCTTGTTTTGATTATTTAAGTTTATAAAGGTAATAGTTTAAATAAATTGAACAAACAAGATATTTCAATAAAATGAAATTTACAGTGCAATAGTTTCTTAGCAAAGTACAATTCAAAATAACATTTTCCAACAATCTATTGAGTCGTAGGGTGACAGTGAATAATCGAGAATTAATAAGTAAAAAAAAAAAAACAACTAAAACTGAACAAGCGGCAAGGGGATGTTTATTTGGCACCGGAGAGTAGGGGATTTTTTTAAAATGAAAAAAAAAATAATAATAAAAAAAAACAACAACTAAAACTGCGATGTTTCTCTGCTGTAAATTAGCCCATCATTTTGATGTCTGTTGAATGTCATCATAACTTTTGTTAAGCTGGTTTATCGCCTCGTTTTTTAGAATTGGCGATTAATAATATACATAGCATTTTGTTTGTGTAAAAACTTTAACCTCATTTTGCTTTCAACGTTTGCTACGCTCAATCACTCCTGTCCTGACCTCAGCGTTGCTTGATTTCAGATTATGAAAAGTAAACGGATATTGATCTAATTACGTAAATTTAACAATGGTTGTCATAGTAATTATAAATAAGGCTGCAACAATACATCTTTTTTATCATAGTAGTCATATCACAATACAAGATTTATTTAATTGAAACGAAAACAGACTGAACGATGCAGTTTAGTTTAGGTATCATGAAAAATTCGATAAAAAGAGGATAAATTTAAAATTATGTAAAAAAAATTCCCCAAACATAATAGAAATAATATTTTATCGTAATATTTTTTTTTTATTATTAAGAGGGAAGATCAAACTTTAGATTATTTTTAATTTTTTAAAATTCTTTGTAGAACCTTTGCAAATTTTTTTAAAAATCTTAAAAATCACGGAACCATTTGTACATGAAATCCGAGCGTCTTTTTGCAGTGATTTATGAAATTCTTGCAAAAATTAGATAATTGTCGGATTTTAAATGAAACTTTCAATACTCATTTATTCAGAAATGCAATTATTTCTGAAATGTTTCTTTTTTAGGTAGTTTTTTGCAGATTATTTTATTTTATTTGTCACAAGCGTTACCCCCCCCCAACTTCCCATTTATTTTTTTTATCGCTTAATGTTTATATTTGTTTATTTTTGTTATATGGTCAAATCCTCGGAGAATTTAAATAATCAAATTAAAATGTTTTGTCTAAAAATTGTCTCCTGTTATAGAAAATCTGCTGTAAATCGTAAAATGGAATAAAACTAAGACCTTATTTAATTAGAAAAGCCTTTCTTTTATGAACAGATATATTATGGACGCGATTGTCTTAAAAAAAATTCGATGAATAATGAATTTTTACAAGAATTGTATTCATTAAAAAAAAATAGGATAATTTATAAACTTTCTTGTAGTAATTTCTAGCAATCAAGGGGCATCGTTATGAAATTAAAACTGTATTTATTGATCATAAATGGAAAAGCTCGGCACAATTCAATGACCTCAATATTTTAAAAAGAATTTTTTTTGGTGTGTAAAATGTGTCGATTTTTTTTGTAAATACGGACTCCCAAATACGACATTATTAGAAAACAAGAGGTACCTATAATAAATTTAAAATTTATTAGTAATTATCTAACCTTTCCTCAATAAGTGTCTTTGTAAAGAAGGCTGTGAAGCCAAACTACCTAAAATTCTCTTATTTTCTGAAGAGCCCTATACACCTATGCTGACGTGTGACGCGTTCTATCCAGATAATGTCACCAAAATACAAATAAAACGTCCAACAAAATATAAACGAATCTTCAGATAATAAAACAAAAACATACGTTCATATGTAATATGTTAATTTTATTCTTTGTAAATCATACGTGTGGCAGATTTCGATTTTGGCATATATTGATTATTATTATTAAACTGGCCGCAGTTGGGATCATAGTCATTGTAACCTCCCCGATCCTTTCATTAGTGTTTCGACAGGTCTAAATGCGGTTTTGAATTCATTGTCCTAGATTGGTTGTCATCCAAAGCTGAAGTTCCCAATATGTCCTATTTAACCCATATCTGGGGGGATTCATACATTTCCCTTGCGCGAAAGGGAATATAATGAAACTCGACTGAACTACACTCGTCGCTCTGATTTCTCGTTATGAGCTACTATCTATTAGACCACCCACACATTAAAACCAGCTGCAGTTGAAGTCATTGAGCTACATAGTAGTATGTGCTTCGCCAGGACTTCATACAGTTTTGAATTTAGAGTTGTCTTTCTCCCAGACTGATTGACATCCATGGCAGAAGAGCCGGGTCTGGCTTAACTATTTAACCCATAGTTGGTGGCATTCATGGAGTCGTACCTTATGCGTGCAAATGAATGTAACGGAACTCAACTGGAACGCGGATCTCTGATATTTTCGTTCCAGACTATTTTTCGTTATACCCACCCGCATATATTTTTCGTTATACCCACCCGCATATATTTTTCGTTATACCCACCCGCATATATTTTTCGTTATACCCACCCGCATATATTTTTCTCATAGATTTTTGATTAAGTGTCATCGACTTTGAATTTGTCACAAATTTTGTAGTTAAAAAAAAAAAAATAAAAAATAAAATAAAATTCTTCTATTACTCTCTGTCAGCCATGTTTTCTAACCCTACCGACCTCTTTATTCTCACTATGGACTTGGATCTTCATACTACTTCCAAGGGGGCAGTAACTTTGGGAAACCCCGGTTTAAATTCTCTTAGAAAATAAGCACTTTGCGGCCTCTTGTAGCATATTTGAACTGTCAGCATCACTAACTTTCTCTTTGTGACCTTTATTAAGTAAAATTTATGAATTATTTCCGGTGTTGATCACAATTAACTAAAACCTCGAAAAGTGAAACTGTGAATAAGGAGTTCGGGCACGCTATATAATTAGAATTTCTCCTCGTTCGGTTCAATCTAGATTTGAAACCACCCACCCCATGACATCGTAATTGGGTCTGTACTATAAGCGAAAAATATCTAGATTTTAAAGCACTCTTTTGTAAGCATTAATCAGTGACTGCCCTCGGGTTGCTGGCATTCCTGATAAGCTGAACGCCAACGCACTTACAAGTATAATTTCTTTTTAAATTTTCACAAGTAGAAAAACTGAAGATGTAGAATAACGAATTTATTACAATATACAACTTAATACAAGCTAAATAAAACATTTTATTATCCGACCTAAAACATTTTTCTAGCTTTTAGATCTGAAAATCTTTTTATTGCACTTTCTATACCTATTATCTTATTTTCTCTTGTGACAAAATAGCCAAAGAATTTAATCTGTCTTGTGTCATGGACGACCGCAAGTATGTTTTTATAAGTTTTAGTTTTGGAAGATTCCAAACACATGACATGGTGGCATGATGGCGCCCTCGGCCTTGATTACCTTTCCTCACCAACACCCACACCTTAAAAATACGGAAAAACAGAAGCGAAATAATTATTTACGTTTTTTACAATTGGACTAATATCCTTATTTTTGTTTTTACAATCACAACATTTCGGCCGTTATGCCCTTTGACCTTATTCAAGTATTTGGCGATCCTGTTGATCTCTATTTAAGGGCAGGAGAAGATTGTTCTCCTTCATTATCTTTCAAGGATATCTTGTTTATTTTTATTACTGTTCATTTCTTGTTAGTTTTGTTTCTATTGTGTCTGAGGTCAGAGAGGTTAAACTCTGTAACAATAGAACATGAAGTGAGCTGTTCGAAGATATTTTGGCACTATTTGTCTGTTATTAGTTTTTATGAGAAGCATGATTTGTTCTGCACAAACCTTCACTACTATAATCATCTGTGTGGGTAGTTTAGTTTCAACTCCTGTAGGGCCACCTATGGCGGTAAGGTTGAAGAGGAAGCACCAAACCGATACGACCAAATCCCAAAGACCCTAACGGTGGAATAGGCAAAGATCTACACGATCTCAGCGCCTAAACGGTGGAAGAGGACAGCGCCAGTCGGGCTGGTGTAACCAAGGCGGACCTTGATAGACCAAGCATCCGACAGCCCAATGCAACAAGCTTTGACAGATCTCGCCTGTCTCGATCACTTTTGAATCGCGATGGAATTGCCTCGTCAAACTCTATCATTTGTTTGGGGAGAGAAATGGCATAGGAAGAGCGGATGACGATCCCGATGCGCGGATACATGGGGGGGGGGAGAAAGAGCAAATGATATTCGGAAGCTGGCACGTCAGACCTTTCGATGGGCTTGTGTATAGGGGAAAGGTTTTATAGCTTTCGGTACTATTCACGCTTTCAGGCATCTGCTGGGAGCTTTACAACGTATCTTCCGCGGATAAAGTGGTAGGTGTCTGCTGTATACTTGAGACTTTGTTGCAATGCTTTCACGAAACTATATTTTAATTTACTTTTAAACAACTGTATGAGTCAGCCTGTAAACAGAGCTAAGAATAGTAACAACCAGCCTGTTTTATTTGACTCCTGTTCCCAATATATCTCATATCTTTTATAAAATGCCCTCGCATTCCGCAATACAAGGTCATCAGCAGTAACTCGCTTTCCGAGCATCGTGTCAAACGTCTTTGTGGATAACGTTTAGCGACCATATTGAATTATAGTTATTATTATTATTATTATTATTATTATTATTATTAATTCACTTTTTCTAGATTGCATCATGATCAGCGACGAATCATAATCAACAGTTTAAGATCCAGAAAATATAATCTCCATTGGAAATTTATAGTTGTAGCTATCTATATTATTGTAGTATTAAAATAAATGGTTGTGAAATATTATGTGTACGTGCATGCGCTCTTTAAAATCAGAATGGTAAGCAAGCTGTTTGTTTTCTTTTTTCTTTCTCTTTTTTTCTTTTATTTTTTTTTCTTTTTTTTTTTTTTTTTTTTTTTTTTTGCTCTTTTTTTTTTTTTTTTTCTTTGCAAAACATGAATAAACGTACTGGCGATAAGACGGAGTGTCAAAAGGACGGGTTTTCCCATGATACCGCCTCTTTAACCACCGTAACGTTTATTGTTTTAAAAATCAATGGTTAATTCTAACCATTGATTTTTAAAACATCATAATTTTTAATAAAACCTAGATGAAAGTGATTTTGGTTCCTGAGAATTTAAAACAAACATAAACACTATTTTTTTTATTAGATTGTTTTTAAAACATTCTAAAAACTAATACAATTAGAAATGCAATAATGCAATATTTATCATTTACCAATTTGTAAAGAAATAAATGTGAAAACAATTTTTAATCCTAAATTTATAGACATTTACTAAATTATTAAAATATGTGAACCAACTATTACTGTAAAAATCCTTATTATTTACCATTTTTATAAAGTTTGAAGAATCAATTGGCAATTAGCTGATGTTTTGCTAGCTAACCCCTCCAGTAGTGTTTATTATTTTTGTCATAAATTCTTAAGAACAAAGAAAATGTATAAATTCACTTTTCATTTGTTTAGTTTTCTTTTTACAATTCTCATAATCACTCTAAACACTGCCGAAGAAGTGAAGGTAGTTAAAAAGCCGGTGACATGTGAAAAACTGTCCCTTTTCAAAATCCGTCTATTTGCGGGCAGGTTTGCCATGTTTGCACCATTTTTTTCCGTAAATCAATTTTTACTGGTGTTGTCACTTCGCCTCTCTTTAGCTACTCACTCCTTTAGCCCTTTGAAAGCTTAAGATTAATAAATATATGTCTACATGATGACCTCAGTAGTTTCACTATCCAACTGGCGCTGGTGGTAACTATTTGAACAAAACGTTAAATTAGGAATCACCACTAATTCGGCGAAAAATAAAATAGCATGATAAAAAAAGGCCTAAACTTAGTAAAAACAAAGTTTTATCGCCAAAATATGTTTGTTATTGAGAGGAGGAAAGACTGAAGTATTTTTTGATTATTATATTTTTCATCCTTTCTACCATGTTCGAAATTTTCTTTTTTTTCTTTCTCTTTTTTTCTTTCTTTCTTCTTTTTTTTCTTTTTCTTTTCTTTCTTTTTTTTTTTTTTTTTTTTTTTTCTTTCTTTCTTTTTTTCTTTCTTTCTTTTCTTTCTTTCTTTCTTTTTCTTTCTTTTCTTTTCTTTCTTTCTTTTTCTTTCTTTCTTTTCTTTCTTTCTTTTCTTTTCTTTCTTTTTTCTTTTTTCTTTCTTTCTTTCTTTTTCTTTTTCTTTTTTTTCTTTCTTTTCTTTTCTTTCTTTTTTTCTTTTTTCTTTCTTTCTTTTCTTTCTTTCTTTTCTTTCTTTTTTTTTCTTTCTTTTCTTTCTTTTTTTCTTTCTTTTTCTTTCTTTCTTTTCTTTCTTTCTTTTTCTTTCTTTCTCTTTCTTTCTTTCTTTTTCTTTCTTTCTTTTTCTTTTCTTTCTTTTTCTTTCTTTCTTTTCTTTCTTTCTTTTTCTTTTTTTTCTTTCTTTTTTTTCTTTCTCTTTCTTTTCTTTCTTTTCTTTCTTTTTCTTTCTCTTTCTCTTTCTTTCTCTTTCTTTCTTTTCTTTCTTTCTTTTCTTTCTTTCTTTCTCTTTCTTTCTTTTTTTCTTTCTTTCTTTTCTTTCTTTCTTTTCTTTCTTTTTTTTTCTTTCTTTTTTTTTTTTCTTTTTTTTTTTTTTTTCTTTCTTTTTTTCTTTTCTTTCTTTCTTTTTCTCTTTCTTTCTTTTTCTCTCTTTCTTTCTTTTTCTCTCTTTCTTTCTTTTTCTCTCTTTCTTTCTTTTTCTCTCTTTCTTTCTTTTCTGTAGATTTTACGCATAGATAATTCTATATCGGCTCCAACAGGTGGAATTTTTCAGATAAAATAAGGGCTGTATAATCAATTAGTGCCAACAGAATGATTTTCATTATACTCAGGCAATCAATGTTATCGTTTTGTCTAACGTAAAATTCGTTTGGGTTATTGGACAACGTTCACTTTATAAAAAGGACACACTGCCTTGTTCCACTATTTTCTGCTATCTTTAAAACAATTTTAGAAATTTTTCCATCTGGAATTTGTTTTTCTTTAAAAAAAAAAACAAAAAAACTCAAAGGTACTTTTTGTAGCCTTCTAGAAAACTGAAACTTTCTCCTTAAGAGAGTTCAAAATACTGATTTACCTTACATATTCCAGTTTCTAAGATAAATTAAACTGATTTCAAAATTATAATTTAAAAAAAGTATAATCATAACTAAGAGCAGTCTATTTAAAATAAGCATTTTTTGACTGTTTAAACAAAGCTTTATTTAGAAAAACACTAAATGACTCAATGCGTTGATTATACCGTAAAACAAACAAAATCAGTTTCTAAGAGAAATTAAACTGATTTCAAAAATATAAAAAAAAATCATAACTAGGAGCACTCTTGCTATTTAAAAAGTTAAAAAAATGTTGACTGTTTTAACCCAAGGCTTTATTTAAAAAAAAAAAAAGAAAGTCATTAAATGTCCCAATGGGTTGATATGCCATAAAACAAACAAAACTAAAGCAAACCTTAAGAGAATTTCAGAAGGAGCAAAAAGAGGACGTGAGAGATCATAGCTATCCACAACTTCCTGTCCTTTATAGCTTTTAGTAAGGTTTGCCTTTTTGTAATGCCTATTCTGGCAACCATTTACACAATCTCGGTTATTTTATGCTTTCCTCTGTCCCTGTTACCTTCAATATAACCTGTGAGTATGAAATTCTCCAAGTACTCTTTCCTCATTATGTACCCTATAAATTTCAACTCACGCTTTCTTATTCTATGTATAAGTATCCTTATTTCTTCAATTTTCTTTGAAACATCCCCATTACTCACATGTTTACTCCATGATATTCTCGAAAAAATTTATATTCAGAATAAGAAAGAGATGAAATTTCCCGGACACATAATGTGTGTGTGTGTGTGCGGGGAGGGGCTTGGAGAATTTGACACTCACAAGGCATATTGTAGACGAAATGGACAAGCGAAAACGACGGGCCACCTGCCTGATGAGCTGTGTGAAAGGATGGCGGGAGGCTTGACAAACGAACAAACGATAAGAGGTTGCGGAGCATCATGATCGCCAATGTCCTGATGTTGCCAATTCGAAGCTCATATCTTTGATTGTCTTCTTAGACTTAAATAATGGTTAGTTTCGCTTCAGTTTTCATTCCGAGTCTTTCATCAACACTGTGTCATTCGGGTATCTTACGTTGTTAAGATTAATGTCTGCTAAAGATAAACAGTGGTAGGTCATCAATTTTTCTTAGGATCGTCTGGCTAGATTGAATAAATCCGATGAGAAAACGCATCCTTATTGTACTCTCATTTCTATTTTTCTATACTTGTTTCCTATCCTCATGTAGGCGGTTTGTACCCAGAAAAATGTTACAGATTAATATCTTTCCCCACATATGTCGAGTTTTCCTGGAAGTTCAAATAGGTGTGTGCGTTGTACTTTTTTTTTTTTTTTTTTTTCATTTTATGGCTCGTTCCGATAGCATTCTGATCATGAAGGTAGCATTTCTTGTTCCTGTGTTTTAAACAAAGCCGTATTGTTCTTGCCTTATTTCTGGTTTAATTCTGACCAGAATTTAAAGGTGGTGTAGCGAAAACTATATTAAAGCCATTAAAATATTAATGGGAGGAGCGAATCTGTATTAGCATTAAGAATAACATTTATTACTTAGCGTTTTAATTCCATTTCGCTTATGACGTCAAAATATTAACTTGATAATGATTGGTTGGTTGAACTGCCAGCGGCACCCCGTACTGGTCGGAGGTCAATCATAGTAGCAGATGATTGCTTACGGGTATAGAGATATTGTGAGCCAACAGCCCATAAGGAGGAAAGTAAAGAAAGAATATCATTGTTAAACTGTTGCTGCCATCTGACATACAAACCGAGTGGTGTTGTCTAGACTAGCAGTAAATCAAGTAAATTGTTGATACATAACTAAATATTGTTATTATGTAAAAGTACATTTTTCAATAAATGTAATCATTATGACATAGTAGAATTAAGTGGAATGAGGCACGGTGGAGTAATGGATAGCGGCTTGGATTGAGAAATCGGAAAGCCGATTTCGAATTCCAGTCAGATCCATTACATTCATTTACGTGAAAGGTATGAATCCTTTTTTTCTCTACCACCCCCTGGTCTGCCGCAGAAAGAAATGGCAATCTACTGCGGGAAAAAAAAAAACTGCCTCGTCAGTCATGTATCGAAAGATGCATGATCGCTTAAGCGTGTATCACGTATGGCACATAACAGAGAGTTAAGTGGAATGAAGGCGTATTAAAGGCATTTGGAACATAAAGTTCACTGAAATGAGTACAAAATTAGTCAGCTTAAATGTCCACATGGAAGTAGAACTTTGTTTTAGTTTCATAAAATCCAAGCAATAATTATTAGAAATGTGAAACCGTGTAAATTGAGTAAGTACAAACATTTTTAGTCTTTATATTTTTTTTTTATATTTTAAAGATTGTTAAACCTAATTCGTTTGTTTTTCAATTAATTTTTCATTAAATTAACTTGAAATTATATTGTATGTGTTTAAAATTCGACAATATTCTAGAACGCAACAGATATCCGTGGTCGACAGGGATGGGCACGGCTGAAGAATGGGAAAAAACAGAAATATAAGCAATTAGTCCACAGAAAACCCACGCATTCCATTTTTTTTTTTTTTTTTTTTATCTAACTTCAAAGGACTAAAAAGAAAATAGTTATCACTTAATATTTTATAGTGCTCTATTCCTATATATTAATTTATCAAACAGATCCTTGAAAAAACTTGTTGATTTGTTCTATTCTTTCTCATCTGTTCATCAATTTATTAATAAAACTGGAGAACTAGCCCATAGCCAATTTAATAAGTCATATTTTGAGGTGAGCGTCTTCCCTGAACGCGTTGAAATGTCAAAAAAATGGTTCTCCTCTGAAATATTTAATCCGAATGCAGACAAGCATTATAAATATACAACGAACTGACATAAGCTCGTCTCGCTCAGCCACTCCTTTGTATAATAAATGCGATCCTCCTGAGGCTCTACACTAATTAAAGCTTAATAAATATGGTCATATAAGGTCATGGTTAGCAATCTATTTTAGAAAATTATCACTATTATGTAATGAGATTGATTTTAACAGAATCCTTCAACCCAAGCTTAAGTGAGCATATACAGGATGTCTCAAAAATGTATGCACACTTTAACAGCTGATCACTCAATTTTCATTTCTTTTCAGAATTAACCCATTAGAAATCTTGATAACAGACAAGCTAAGCTTCAAACAAAGGAAATTTATCCTTAAGTGCTAGTGGAATTTTGAAAACGCAGTTGAAATGCAAAGACAGTCTGGAGGGGAGTTTCAAACAGATCCACCTATGCAACTTACTATTATTCGAATTAGAGAGAGGTTTGAAGCAGATAGAACTGTTCAGAATGTCCACAAGAAAACCAAACAAAGCAGGAAAGGGCACTAAAAATTATCGCCAGAGTTTCAGATCTGTGCAGTAAACAGGTCGCGAGACAGGAATCTCAAAGTCAAGCATCCATCGCATTTTGAAGTGCTATCATTGGAAAAATTACGTTACAAGAATAATCCATAATAATCTTCGGCCCATATCATCTTCATTGATCCGGACCGAAAAGCGGAGTTTTGCGAATGTTACTTGGAAAGATGTATAGAAGCTGCACATTTTCCACTAAATATTGTTTGGAGTAACGAGGCTATATTTAAATTGAATGGCGCAATTAGCAGCCAAAATTGTACCTACTGGGAACTTGAGAATCCGCATATGGAAGAGCTTCATATTAATTTAACGGAAGTTACATTGTGGTGCAGCTTACCATCAAAGGTATTAACTGAACCATTTTTTTTCGGTACTGTGGCAGGTCTCCTTGACTTGAACTTTTAACAGTCTGTCATGCTATGCTTTCAACAGAACTTTGGGGACGAAGAGTTATTTCCCACATGTGGGGACACCTCCAACACTACCATTGTGATGTAAAGTGGAGTAGAGGTTTATCCCTTGTTTCATGTTGAGGATAAGGTTTCCAGTTCTTTCTTAAAGACTCCCGTCGGCACTTGGTAGCATCGGGATCGTCATCCCCTTTCCCCATTCCACCCCGTCTACCGGCGGTGGCGGAGATGGCTGCGAATGCCCAGCCTACACTTGAAGAGTCGTGAGCAGGAGTCACAGTGGAGTATGTGTGGTGGACGCGATTAGGCGAGTCGGACCTTCCTGACAGCACGTTGCGGATCCTCTTCATGTTGACGAAGGTTGTAGGCTTTAAGAAAGCTCTATTTAACTAAGGATACAAGGTGCGCGTGTAGTGTCCTTTTATAGTCCCAGTAAACAGAAATAGCTCTCTCAAAGAGAGTAACAAAACAAGGAGAGACCACTCTTGATTATTGATAACACAGGCGCTGACAGAAAAAGAAAAGATTAAATCCTCTCTGTAGATTCTATTAAATTTTGAAAATGAAATATTTTAATAAACACTGACTTTATAATCGCATGCACACATTTTGTTGAACAGCGTGTATAAATAAACTTCGAATAGATTGGGTGCCTAACGTAAACAAGTCACATTAATGCAGAGAGTTCGATGCTTACAGTTTGTTCCATCGTTGTAGTCGAGAGCCAAATTCAAAACCAGCAATGTCATTGGTCCTGGAATCTCTATTTCACTCACTTTTCTATCACCGTAACGTAGATTCCCTGTAATCTTTTTCTATAAATATTTTCATGGTAAAATGTTCTAATGAGCTTTTCTATTTGATACTTCGACTTTACTAGCTCAGCAACTAGGTTTCATAATTTCACGGCTGAAATGATGAGATATAAACGTAGGTTCTATGCTAATCGTTTTTCCCTCCTCGCACTTCTAACTTACGGAACACTCTTCCGGATTTTTGCTTTCCATTCGACTACAATGCTCAAAAAATTAAATGCAACGTCAATCGTCATCTTCTGTCTACTTTAATCTTGTTCTTTTATTGTCCTCTCTTCTCAATAACATTTCCTCAGTTTCTTTCACATTCAGTAACCCTTTGCGTTTTAGTGGGTTTTATCACCTTACTTCGGGTGAAATGATTAAAAAATATATACCCTCAGTTGTATTGGTATCTAAATTGCTTATTTTTTATTCTTATCTAATTCGCTGGATTTTATTTAGTCATTCATCGATTTTTTTTTTAAAGCTGTCGAAATGATAATGACAAAATTTGATTAACCGAACAGAGTGAACAATTTTTTAGTTAACGCCATACAGCCAAAGCATTGGTGTGAAACTGAACGCAATAGACTAGGCCGGAATTTGAACCCGGCTCGCCAAGTGCATATTTCGTGTCGATACCAATTACACTATCATCAATCTCGCCAAAGCTACCGGATCAGCGCCCGCTCTGTGACCTAAAACAAGCACAACGTGAGGCAGGGTGGGAATTGAAGATCGAACAGCCAACTACAAAGCTGGCCGTAAGGATCGACCACGGACTCGCCCGGTTACTAAGGACGGTATTGCGACGTCATTTTATATATATATATACACACACACACACTGTACTACTGTGGCATTCACCCTGGGCGGATTGAGCCGGCTTCTTCCTGTTATGAGAAGAAGATTCTTGGGATAAATTACAGAAGTAGGGTACCCAGGCCTACTCGTATATATCCTTAAGTGCTAGTGGAATTTTGAAAACGCAGTTGAAATGCAAAGACAGTCTGGAGGGAAATATAATAATATATATATATATATATATATATATATATATATATATATATATATAATATATATATATATATATATATATATATATATATATATATATATATATAATATATATATAATTTATATATATCAATTAGTTACCTCTACGAAAACATGCTCCAAACGTAATGAAAACAGTTTTATCGTCAAAATCTTTATTATTAATAGGAAGAATCAAAGAATCCTTTTTAGAACATTCGAAATTTTGATTAAAAACTTGTTTTTAGCGGTTGTACTAACTTATAGCAAATTTTTGCCTCTTCTGCGGCGACAGACATTCATTTGGAAATTCTTGTCAAAATCAAATAATTGTCACATTTTAATAAAATTTTTAAAACTTATTCACAAATGAATTTTTTAAGTTTAAAAACTTAAAAACAAAATCTCGATAAAAATATTTATTTTTACGTGTTTCAGCCCTTTACTTAATTTTATGACAACTTGAGAAATTCAACGAAATAATTTTTAGTGACTATATTAATTAAAAGTAAAATTTATTGAAGAATTTAAAGCATTTTTTTTTTTTTTTTTTTTTTTTTAAAAAATCAGAACCGGTCTTATCCAAAATCTGTTCTGAATTGAAAAATAAGAAACGCTAATTAAAGAAGCTTTTTATTGCTTTTATGAATAATATATATTAAAGACAATATTGTCTGAAGAAAAAAAATTAGACGAAAAATGAATTTTAATTGAATAATTTATAATATTTTTAAATATTTTAAAAATCAATTTTCAATGAAATAATTGAGGAAATATCGTTATCAAGTAAAATTATAGTATGTGTGATTACGTGCAGAATTTCTGAAGTATGGTTGTACAAACCGATAAATCTAGCATTTAAAAGATCACGTGTTTTTACTTACAGCGAAAAAAAAACATTTTATCGTCTGCTTCAACATACTTAACTATGAACACGTCCGGTTGTCAATCGGATGTAAATAAATAAATCGATTAACATGTCAGAAAAGCAAGTTAAATGTTTGTATACACCATTTTATGCTATAATTAATAGTTGTTTCAATTCAGATTAATTTAATTTGAAATTTGCTCAAATAACGTTTCAGAAATATATATTTTATTTTTGCAAGATTTTTAAAACCGAGAATAAACTTGGTTACAAATGTATCAAAAATAGCCGTTTTGATAGATTTTAATGAAAACAAAATTGATTCCGATCAATATAATTTCTGTTTGAAATACAATACAGAGTATTTTGCTTACTGGAAATAGTAAATTTTAAATCTTTTGGCTAAAATGAAAGCTTCAAGAAAGCTTTTTCATTTAAAAAAAAATAATTTTAAACCTTATGTATACCGAATTAGTGGATGTACCTATAACAAAATGGCTTCCTACACGAATGACGTAATGTAAACGCCCGGCCAGTATTCTCTATTTTCTTCCACTTATATTTCTAACTACAAAATACAAAATATCCATCAAGTAAGCGAGAATTTTATTATTTATAAACTAGATTTCAATCGATTTCTTCTCGGTCGATTGGAATCCATGAAAAGTAAATTCCTTATCTTTTTTTTTGTTATTAAATTTCAGAGGTTGTATTCCGAGGCCGACATCGAATCAATACGTTATATTTATAATGCTTATATTAGTGCTAAAGGTGGCTAATCTTAAATAGAATTTAAGCTCTTGATATTTTCTTTAAAAGGAAAATATAAACAGTAAGCTTCTTTAGTCACTCAATAAACAAAACAGACATAATTTTACGCCAGTTTTTTTTTTCTTTTACGTCGCCTCTATTATAAAATTGAAAACGTTCGTTTGACTGCCCTGGTTCTCAAATCAATTTTATTTTCAAGTTATTTTCTGCTCAGCAAATTCACAAACTAACATTTTAAAGAAAAGAAAACGACTAAAGGAATCAAATTTCCTGTAATCACTTTTAAGGGACTTTATGTGCAAATGTTTCGAGAAAGTTATTTATTGTCGTCATCATCAGAGCTTCTCCGGATTAATGACACACTGCAAATAGGAATAACCACTAATTCGCTAAAAAAAAACCATACCGTGATTTAAAGAAAAAAAAATGGCCACAAACTTGACGAAAACAATTTTTATCGTCTAAATGTTTATTAAGAGGAAAGACCAAAGTTTTTTTAATTATTTTTTACGTTTTTAATGCTTCCTAGCACGTCCGAAATTTTAGTTAAAAAATCTTATCTTTTTTTTTTTTTTTTGAGTCAACAAATATGCCTTAAAATCGATGATGTCATTTTTGAAAACAAAACTTAAATTCTCCATTTTAAAAATCTTTTAAAAATCAATTATACTAGTTATTTGAGGAAACTTCGAAAATTTAAAGTTTACTTAATGTAATTGGAAACGAACGTTACTTTTTTTTTTTTTTTTTTTTTTTTTAAGCAGAAAAAAATTACTTGAAAATAAGAGAGCGTGTGTTAACTTTAACCGTGGTGACTTGTTTCGAGTTGTGAATTGACGGTTACATCGATTATTGACAGATTACATCAAGGGAATTTATCGGACAGAAGTGACAATTTTTTTCGAATTTTGAGTGAACCAACTCATTTAACTACACAGTAGTTTTTAAGAATTAAATACTTTCAACATTCTAATATTTTATTGATTTTTTTTTAGGTACTTTAACTTTACGTTTGAAGAGGATTTCTGGTAAAATAAAATTTAAAATACTAGCAATAAAATAAATTTAAAATCCCATAACTGAGAGCGAGATAAAATATAAGAGAAAGGTACCTAATTTTTACATACATCTCTTATTAAATGTTATGGTATTTTTTTTTTTAATTTATTATTAATTTCTATATATGTTATGAATTTTTTTCATAACTGAGATAATACAAAAATTAATAATAATTAAAAATAATACCATCAAATGATACCTAATAATTAAAAGGTACCTCTCTCATTTTTATGAAATGAGATTTTTTTAATGTGTTAATTTTTAATTTTCCTTATTTTTAATATTGTCATAATCTTACAGTTATGAAAATGTGATTTTTTTTTTTAATTTAATGATAGTCCACTAAAAATAGAAGTGTAAAACAATCTGCTATGCAATTGATTTCAGACTTTCGTGAAATTTTGGTGGCCCTTTTTTGAAAATATTCTAACGAAGATATATCCAATCTCTGAATTGCCGTTGCCGTTAGTCACTAAAGGGCATGCAGTCGAATTACTCGAATTTTCATAGAAGGTCCGGAAAACATGAAAAAAAAAAAATTTCTTTCTTAAAAAAAAAAAAAGTCTAAAATAATTTTTTTCATTTGTGAATAAGTTCTGAACGTTTCATTAACATACGACAGTAATTCGATTTTTCAAAATCAATGTGTTTTTAACCTTAATAAAGCGCGATGGTAAATAAATATTACGTAGACAGGTGACGAAGAAAAAAAAAGAGAAAAAGAGAAAGAAAATAAAGGGGAGAAAAGGTATTAGATAACAGTTAAATTTTTAATGGAACCTATGTGAGATTATTCCACCTTGTTTGCTAAGAGACTTTTCTTAACGCTCGCTAGGTGGCGTTGTATAACGCAGTATGAAAGAAAAGGGCAAAACCTCTCTTTTTATCTTCAACCACTGAATACCGTAGTGACATAAAATGTCTTATTTTTTTACCCTCCAGTGTGGGAGGAAGGGCTCCTAGCCCCCAGTGAACCACGTGTCACATACAGCACAATACTGTCACCACAGTTTCCTGTTCGGAAAATCCTCATGTGACCGCGATATTTCCACAACAATCTTTCACATAAATGTATCTCTTTCTCCAACATTTTTCGTCAACCAACGAATCAACACAGCGATAAATTGATTTTCGCAACAAACTGGTAACCTAATATTATAAGTTTTTTTTTTTTTTTTTTTTTTTAATGGAACATATTCTCGGTCATTTTCTCACCAATAGTAGAAGGTTAATAGTTTGTTGAACAGTTGATTTTCTCTCTTTTTTTTTTTTTTTTTTTTTTTTTTAAACTACGCTACACTTAATTTTGTCTGCCCATATAGTATCCACTATAATAACGTTTGAAGTAATAAAAATGTCGGATTAAAAAACAAACTATTAATTCTTTAGAAATTACTTTGTTTCCTATTCGAAACGTAAACAGAGTGGATATGGGCTTTTCGTGAAAATATCTGAATTAGGAAGTGTATTTTTCTTAAAGTGGAAAATAGAGCCTTGCTGAACTGTGACGCTTCCTGTAGCTGAGCAGTAAAACACACTGGATTAAACGGTGATTTCAGCTACAAAGGGGGACGCTGGTTCTATCTCTGCCGGAAACCCCATTTTCTTTATTAAGATTTCTCGAAAGCGCAGGCCGATGGATGTAATACACACCGTTTAAAATAAAAATGGGGCGTCTATTTCAAGTAAGAGTGTCCACTACATAATTACGTTTGAAGTAATATAAATATATACAAAAGAAAATCTATGTATTGAATTCATTTATTTTGAGGTTGTTTAAATTTCTGCTTAATTTTGTTAGGGAACTCACGGTTAACCTAAACGGAACTCCACCTGAATATTAACATTGAGTTTCCTTCATCTACAGAACTTTAGTTTCTATTTATTCTTCTCTAGATCTAAGTCATCGTATGAAGATAGTATTTTGTATTTATGCTCTTAGCTTTTGTTACATTCCTCAGCTGCCATTATGTCTCTTTTGGATTCACGACTGACTTGGCAGAGGAATTCCCGCAGTAGACTGGTTGCCAACCAAGGCTATAGGACCCAGTCTGTCCTATTTTAACCCTTAGCCGGGGGGGGTATGAGGAAAAGAGTTGGGTTCATGCCTTTCCCAATGATATTTGCGCGTAAGTGAATATAACGAACTCAACTGGAATTTGAATACAGATATCATAATTCTTATTATCCATTATCCAGCACACCACCAAGCACACAGCATCTTGTATTCCCAAGCGGTCGCTCCCCTACTGACCAGGCTCAACGTTGCTTAATTTGGTTTGAACTTGATCTGACCATGAGTATAGTTTGCTACATAGTATAGTGAAAAAGCAAAAAACAATAAAGAAAAACAAACAAAAAACAAAGGCATCTTTTCATTCATCACTACACATGAGTAACATGACGGAATCATTAAAATTACCAATGTCCTTGATAGTAGACAGAAAGTAAACAATGAGTGTCTGACTCTTTAAGATACGTTATAGTAGGCAATACTTGTGTTGTGAACTTCTGTTTGTTTGAGCGAGCATTAACATGCAAATAAGCAGAAGGCCATAAGATAAAGATAGATGTTTGTTACGAAAGAGAAATAATATGTCTAGGTAGTTTTAATTTTTCTGTATTCACATTAGAAGTTAATGTGATGTCATGTTGACCTCACACACTATGTGTGTCTGAGTAATTTTCGCATGCCTCTTTCCTGTTTGAATTAAATTGAAGTATTCTTTATTCTAAGGTGACTGGACAACAATGGACATCCGCTCTATCAACGAGCAAGACAGCAAATGTTTTATATGCATACTATTCTCAAATTGATATATACAAAACAAGAATAGTATCACAAAAAAAAAAAAAAGAAAGATATGTCGACGAGAATATTTCTGAAAGAAACTATTTTTTAAGGCAAAGTAGTCTTTTAAATTATAGTATATCACGAGGTAGGGCATTTTAATAGTAATAAATAAAATTAAATGTTTACCGAGTTACTACTTGTCAGGGGACTTGATTGTAAAATTAATGACGTTCATTTTCCGTAAATGACGTTAATTTATGACGTAAACTTTCTTGAATTTATTCTTCCTTAAAGATATATGATATAATAAAAATTTAAGCAATAACAAATTCAGATAATTTTATGTCATAAATTAACGTCTTTTAAGAAACACATGATTCCTGATTCAATTTTACAATAGTTCTCAACTCGGGGTAATCTCTGAAAACTCATAGTAGAGATAAGATAAATAAGCATTTAATTTTATTACTCCCCCAATTGTGTATTTAGGCAGCAATCTCTCTTTTATACAAGTTTTATTAAAAACGACTGACATGACCCGGCAGCCAACGAGCAATTTAAATCGCTGTACCTTGTCAGTCGTTTTTAATGAAACTTTTATTTATATACCGAGTGTAATAGCAATATTGTCCAAATCTTGTTACAGCATAATTGTCGCTCCCACGAAATGTTTAATATCTAAAAAAAAAACACACTAAACTAATTGAGTTTCTTTTTCACAGATTTTCAGATAAGACGTTTATCCATCTTTACATCATTTATTGTAAGAATCGCCGAAAAACCCTTTGAGTTATTCAGCTAGGAAATGAACAGGTTAAAATCGTTTTGTGCCTGTGTCCAACTGAGAGAAAAAAAAGATCATTCGGGCTTTCAGTAATGGTACCAACATTCATACTCTGGTTTCCATCTTCAAAGTCCGTTCAAGAACCATCAAGAGAACGGTGAATAAGTTTAAAAAAGAGGGAAAACTGGATCAGGAGGTCACGACATGAATAGGGATCATTCATTCAACGTAGAGCTAAAACGATCAATCAGAAAAGATCCAACGCAATCCATGAGACATGCAAGAGAGGAATTTCAGCTATGGCAGTCCAAAGAGCAGTGAAAAAAAGACTTGAAAAATGAAATCGTACGTGAAACCTGTGAGGCACCTTGTTCCTTTAGGACAGAAAGTTCAGTTAAAGAGACCGAAGATCATCTTGAATAAGTTGGAACATGATCCTTGAATAATATATATATAATTTCAATCCTTCGTGAGCTTCCGATCATTAGCTATAAATAATTAATGAACATATCATTTTCATTTATGATCGATTTCATCACGATTCTTCTCTTAAGCTTACTGAGTAATTATACATCCTTATTGCTCAAAGTATAGTCCAATAGTGTTATAAAAACCTCGGCGAGACAACGGTTCAAAGCTTACTCTAACAAATAGACAGTTTTGCACGGTATATATGCTTTCCTTTGATTGTATTTTCTAACTAATGTTTTATCTACAAATTAGTTAACAAGACACTAAACTATTCCATACTTGATTTAAAAGGAAAAAAAAATTATTGCTGCTCACTGCTACGTACGTGCTTGTTACGTGCATGCGATTGAGTTACAACAAAGCTACAAAAAAAAAATGAGTAAAAATAGTTAAATTTTTAATTTAGGATTTAAAATGATCCGAATTTTCCAGTTAAGTCCTAAAATCAAACGAATAAATAAACAGCTATTATCTGTAACATTCAATTTAAATTGAGAATTCAATGTAGTTAAAAATGTAGTTTCAAAACAATTTCTCTTTCTCATCCTATACACTCCAACTGTGAAATATGTTACTTCGGATTCCATAGCAAGTAAGCTTTTCACAGGATGGAGTTGCGTGCCCCATGCTTAGCCGGTTTTGAATCCAGAGCTATCTTTCTCCTAGACTGGTTAACAGCCCTGTCTATCCTAGCTACTGGTGGAAAAGAAATGAATTCATGCCTTTTCCAAGAATATTTGCTTGAAACTGAATGTAACGTACTATACTCGCCGACTCTGAACCGCTAATAATTACACTATGGAGGATTTGTTGAGGTTATGACAACTTCTGTTCCACACCATATATCGCTATATTTGGTTTGTGTGTATATTGGCCTTGTGTAATGATTAACAGAAAAAGCACGGAGTATTTATGAATACAAAATAAATCTTTTATATAACAATATAATAATACAGAAAGATAAGGTGAAAGTTGAAGTTTCAAGAGGTCAAATGTAAAAGTCCCGAAAAAAAATAGAGAAAGAATCTGGCAGAAGATAAATATGCATGTATTCTAATGTAGTAGCTGTTTGCTTAACAATATGAGTGTCGTATTTTAGCTCTGAGTATGTTACGATGACTGCAGCATCGGAGAATGGACAGAATTAATTAATCGAATCTGATTTAGATTGATTTTCAATCTCGTTATATACATATCCAGAGAAATTCACTTCAGAAGTGCTACTCCGCTTCTGATTGGCTTGTCGAAAGATGTCTTTGTTATGGCGATTCTGAATATACATTTATTTTTAGAGATGGTGAAATTTTGATCTCCTTGTTATTTTTCTATCACTACAACACCACTCTCATATCTCAATACAAATTAGATATGATGAATTTAACAGTACGACATGTCGGAGAGGTTACCCTAATTGAACTTCTGCTGACAAATGTTATTGTCCAATTTCTTTTTATTTACTTTCATATTAATTATCAAATTAAAGTCTGTTTTCAAAACTCTGCTTCTTAGATATTGCCGCGGAAACTACAACAGATATCGGCAGTACATTAACACCATTGAATAGAGCAAGCTATCCGATAAAAATATTATTTTCTCATATAGTCACCGCCATTGGCTCTGCATTTTTGTCGGCGATGGAAGAAACCCTTCGGGCTACGCTTGTAAAAATTTGAGCCAAAAGATCTGGTAAGGAATTAAACAGTTTATGTTGATGGTGAAATTGAGTGAAATAGATTGTTTGACTTACTGTAGTTGTCTCGCTTCGACTGATATAGTTATGATTTCCTTTATGTTGTTAAGATATGGAGTGAATTAGTTTCTGAATCTCATCTTGGTTGAATTGGTCACTAGATGTGTTGATGTTGAGAAGAAATTGAATTCTACAAGCTGGGTTGATGTTAATAAAAATTAACTTTTAGCGAGAAAGTTGGGTTTCATTGATTCGTGTGAAGATGCATATTTATGAATTTTCTTGATCACGTGGGAGGCTCGACAGAATGTTTACCAAATTCTGGCGCGTTGAACTCTGAACAGGCCAACCGTACGGACGTTGGCAGAAACATGAGATTATTATTTATGAACCAATCAGAAAGCATTGTTTCGTACTGAACTCTGGAGCCGATTTTAATGGGTTCAGCACAAACTGAGAATACTTAGCTGTGATCCTCTTTTAACAGGTTTAAAACAGAGAATGTAGAAATCTAATTCTACAATGTTTTATCAGTATCAATAAAGAGGTGGTATAATAGTGCTAAGGAGTCATAAAGAATACTGTTTCATTATAGCCTACTGTGGCGTCCTCGATTGGTCTCCTGTACCCAGCACTATGAATGCGTCAAATATGTACATTTTACAATTGTCAACTAACTCATTATTTTCTCCATGAAAACGATAAACCACCAACATGTACGGTATGCCAAAATCCTTATACAATCAAGCACATACTTATAGACTGTACTGACTTTAACCATATCTGGGATTAAAAAGTTCATAAAAAAAGTAAGACATGAACGAGCTTTGCAGACAAACCAACCTGAACAACATCCGTAACTTTATAAAACAGGTGAGGATTTATACAAAGATGTGATATCTCAATAAATTTTGTTCCAGAACCCCTTTAACCAAAAACTACAAACTTTTTTTTTTTACAAATCTTAAGTATACTAAAATGATCTACAGTCGTTGATGTACCGTTAAACAAGAATACACCAAAGTAAACATTTTTCAATTGTTGTCTTGCTATTGCATCTCCATAGTGAAGATTGTCCGTGCGTGATGAAGAGCTACACTTTTCTCGATGTATCACCGTTAATTTTGCATGGACAATAGACTAACTACGGTGGAGCTAGAGGAGTCTAAGCTCTATAAAAAAAAAAAGTCCTTCATATACTTTGTAGGTATGCAGTAGTTTATATAACATGCATCAACAGACAAATAGTATGATGATCACCGTGACTGTACAAATGATCATTTGTTTTCACAATGGACACATGCTCTAACAAGCTGATAATCACATGATTTCATCAGGAGTTGCTGCTCTTGATCTTATTAGCACCAGAAAGACAAACGTGGTCAACGAGGAGAAGAGAGATCAGATAATGTGAGAATCCAACATTAAATTCTATCTTGTCATACTTGCCCTGTTCGCGTGTAATTTACACCTCACCAATGGAATACGAAGGGAATGAGGGTGGCTCGTAACAATGTATGGCAGGGTTAGAGTTGCGAAAGTTAGGGACTGGTGGAGGTAAGAAATGTAGTTCGTCTGAATACTTTTCACGGAAATAGCGATAGAAAAACGAGAGGCTTTCAACGTTCCATCCGTGGAAAAGAGGTTGTCGAGTGGGAAATAATTCATCGTAGACGCCTCGGGACTAGAAAGTGAAGACTGGGCAGCTCTTGTCCATATCATGGCAGCAGTACTCCATTTTCCGTCTGATCTGGCTCTTGTAAAGTTAGAGGATAGCGGGAGAAGTTGGGTACTTACTGGACCGATATAGAAAACCTAACATTTTCCAGCATCTTTAGCGATTGATCATGTAGTGGGTGAGCCAATCTGTATCGGTGACATATACAAATTAAACTGACCCTCTACTATTTTTATTAAATCAAATGCAACAAAGACAACAACAACAACATGAGAAATAATCAAATTGGCAGATATGTTTTAACAGAAAATATTTTTATATAACAAGTACACACGATATAATAAAGTTGTTTACAACACTTTATAGTTCTTGGTTGTGTGATAAAGGGTAATATAAAAGGTGTTATGCTATAGATCTGGTAAGGAATTAAACAGTTTATGTTGATTGTGAAATTGAGTGAAATAGATTGTTTGACTTACTGTAGTTGTCTTGCTTCGATTGATATAGTTATGATTTCCTTTATGTTGTTAAGATATGAAGTGAATTAGTTTCTGAATCTCATCTTGGTTGAATTGGTCACTAGATGTGTTGATGTTGAGAAGAAATTGAATTCTACAAGCCGGGTTGATGTTACTAAAAATTAACTTTTAGCGAGTAAGTTGGGTTTCATGGATTCGTGTGAAGATGCATATTTATGAATTTTCTTGATCACGTGGGAGACTCGACAAAATGTTTACCAATTTTTGGCGCTTTGAACTCTGAACAGGTCAGCTCAAGGTCAACCGTACGGACGTAGGCAGAAACATGACATTATTATTTATGGACCAATCAGAAAGCACTGTTTCGTACTGCACTCTGGAGCCGATTTTAATGGTTCAGCACAAACTGAGAATACTTAGCTGTGTTCCTCTTTTAACAGCTTTAAAACAGAATGTAGAAATCTAATTCTACAATCGTATGTACGAATTCCACTTGTGGTCTGGAGTGAGCTTAAGTACCAATAGGTGTTCAAGGCACGGGCCTCTCTGTGAGAACAGCCGTTCATCGCGGTAGACGAAAATTCAGGGTCTTCTCGGCGATAATGGATTCAGTTCATTTTATATTGATGTTTTTTATGTTCTCTTCATCAGAGACACTTCTTCCTGGTGTTTCCCTCTCTCAGCGGGCCTGTATAAATATAAAAAATGAATTCTTTCATGTTAACAAAACCAAATTCCATTCTTTGTCACATTTTAATTAAAACCCTGTAAACTGCATATGGGAGTCCTGCAACGATGCCCCGTAGCTTTTTTTTTTTTTTAAATTTTGTTTTAGTAGTACGTGGTCTGTAATAGTCGGTTCTGTTTACACGCGGTTGATACATAGCGATTTTCCAAGCGTAGCTTAGATGTGGCACAGGGCCGAAAGTATGAGGCACCCAGTGAGGATCGAACTCACTACTCGTAATTGTTCTAGCGAGTCAAGCTTGCTAACCATTATACCGCCTCGGGGTGCCCCATGCGGTTGATACATATGCTGGTTTCTTTTTTGGTGGGGGTTGACGGCTGCTGCACTACCTGAAGGGAGAGGTTGGCAATAACGAACACGTGTATGTGAAATAGAATAAAGATTTTATTCACCTCTCGAGAACGGGATACGAAACATTAGACAATTTCATAAACATGTGTACCGCTTAGCGCAAAGTTAATAACTATCGCATTTTGTAAAATCTGGACATTTGGAACAATAAATGTCGGCTGCTGACCGAAAAAAAAAAAATCAGTTTTTCAGGTACTTTAAGTTAAAATTCGTTTACAGTTTTTGAGTTATTTACAGATTGTAATTTGGAGAAGGAATAAAAAAAAAAGGGAAAAATTTTTTTTTATTCTGTATTCACTATATTCGTTTTATTTACTTTTCAATAATTTTGACAATTGCAATAAAATAAAGTATACATTATAAAGATAAAAAACAGGTGGTACAAGTATACTTTTGTTTTCACCATTTCTATTTTTATATGACTCTTTTTCTATTTTTTTTTTCTAACTTTTCAAGTTCAGCAGCTCAAAATTGCATTTTGTCAATGTTTGTTTTTATTTTAACAATCTTACATTTAAAATATAAAAATTGATAAAAATAAATTTCCTCATAACCATGATCGTGGTGATGCTAACGATAACAATTGTATTAATAATAATAATAATAATAATAATGCTAATAGCATGCTGCTATATCTGCAATGACAGTATCGTATTTGATAATTTATGATTTTGTTCCATTCAGTAATAAAATCGGACAGAAGGAAATCTGCTTCATTTTTGGGTACTTTTCATTCACTCTCGCCACCAAGAATATTTTTTCTCGTTTAGTGATTAAACTTTAAGTTTAATTGCTTCCGAATTTCTGAGTCCTCTATTCTTTTTTTATCTGAGATGCCTAGGGTCAAACCAAGTGCCACGTCTTTCCGCAATTAAACCTTTCATTTTTTTTCTTTTGAATGAATTAGTTTTTAGCATTGTCTTTTCAAAGTTACATGGTTATACATTCTCTCTGTTTCTCACACTATCACACACGAATTCGGCAAATGAATGAGAACGTGTTAAGAAAAAAAGAAAAAAGTTAACGCGTTTCACCATCTAGAAGGACATCATCGGACCAAACGCGTAACAATTTTTTTCCCCACTTTGTTATTAATTTTCCTAATATTATTATTATATATATAAAACCGATATTATTTTTTTAACTTCTACACTTTAGTTTATAAAATTAAATTATTTTTTTTCTTGCATCTTTTTCAACAATTGCACCCTCACATGACAAATCCATACCCTGTCCATTGTAAAATTTAGCAAGTAGACATCTCTATTGCTAATTTTCATAATTCAGAGCATGTAATTTAGAAATTCCGAAAAGTCCCTTTCGTGCCGGTGGGGCGGGGGGATTAACGGCAAAAGTACTTTTTTTTTTTTTATTGTTTACCTCATAATTAAAGAAAAGTGCAACTAATTAGAACAAGAAATTTATTTAACATTTATTGTAAAAAAAAAAAAGAAGATATGTGCGCAACTATTTCGCTGATTTAATTTTATAGCTAATCTTTAAAAAAAAAGTAAACACTTTTACTCTCTTTCTCTTAAAACTCAGCGAGCTTCGAACATACGACTAATTCGAATTTGTTGCTCAAGTTAGGCGTTTTATTTCATAGGTATAAATTTTAATTAAATCTGTATTTGTGTAGAAAAACTTCAAAATAGAAACAATAGAAAGTTCTTTTACATTCTCGATAACTGTCGATATTTCTTGAAAATTCTCGGAAGACGTGCATTGTAGTGTCACTTGACTTGACAAACCAGTTTTAACAACTATGTCACTTGAAAATAAAGTGAAGAAGTGCATCGAATCTATTAGTTTCTGTTTTATATAGACTTAAAACAATTGCTAGTTAGTGTGTGTATAGCAAAAATAAAATATTGTTTCAATGTCTTGTAATATGAAACAAGCAAAGAATCAAATATTTTTACACTTATTCTTTTAAAGTGCTAGTCTAGCTTTTTTATTTTTATTATTATTATTATTGTGTGCGTAGCCGTAATTTGTTGCTTAGCCGATTTCTTATTGGCGAACGAAAGTTACCCATTCAGTAGTCTCTGATGACGTGTAGGGTGCTGATTGGCTGTCAGCGTTTTTCTGGAATGTTCGAGAAGTCTGGCGGCGGTAGCACATCTATATAAGAAGTGACCAGCGTCTGCTTCTGCTTACTCCGCCATTTTGTTGGGTTGTTCGCTCAGCTGCGCGCGGGTTTATTAAGAAATTTTTTAATAACTTGTCAGCAAATTCAGTGAAAAAAGAAAAAAAAAAAGTAAAGAACGGTAATTGTCACAAGTGAAAATATTTGTATCCTAAAGGATGGGGAAGGATTACTATAAAATCCTAGGCTTATCAAAAAGTGCCACCGATGATGACATTAGAAAGGCTTATCGCAAGATGGCCCTCAAATACCACCCGGATAAAAACAAATCGCCTGGAGCGGAAGAGAAATTCAAAGAGATAGCCGAGGCATACGAAGTGCTATCTGATAAAGAAAAACGGAAGGTGTACGACGATTACGGCGAAGACGGTCTCCGGGGAGGAATGCCTTCAGGTCCCGGAGACCACGGTGGTGGCTTCTCTTATACTTTCCATGGAGATCCGCACGAGACATTTCGAATGTTTTTTGGCGATGAAAACCCGTTCCAAACGTTCTTCTCCTTCGGCGGAGGTCCTGGTGGAGGTAGACCACATCATTTTGGGGGCTTTGGTCCCGATGTGGATATGGACATGGATGAACCATTTTCCAGACAGTTCGGCCGTCATGGCTTCAGTACTGGTGGGTCTCCGTTTGGTCGGCGAAAAGAGCAGGACAAACCGATCGTACGGGACTTACCTGTGAGTTTAGAGGATATTTGTACTGGATGCACAAAAAAGATGAAAATAACGCGCAATATATCTCAGCCTAACGGGCAGACAATCAAGGAGGAGAAGATTTTAACCATTGATATTAAGCCTGGTTGGAAGGCTGGCACGAAAATCACGTTCCCTAAGGAGGGAGACCAGACCCCATATAACGTCCCTGCAGACGTTGTGTTCGTAATTCGGGATAAGAGACACCCCCAATTCACTAGAGATGGTAATGATATCCGATACAAAGCTAGAATAAGTCTAAAAGACGTAAGTAAATTTCTCTTTTCGTTGGTTTGACTTTGCAGTTATGTGCGCTTTTTTTTTTTTTCATAGAAGTAACTGAACTGAAAAAGAATCCAACTTGTCAATTATTGGCGAGCCACTTTCAGTATATATATATATATATATATATATACATATACACACACACACTTGTACGAACTTATATTTTTATAAAAAAATCACAACGCTAACAAATGGTATCTCCGCAGTATTCAAATTAATTCAGTCGTTAGTTGTCTTACTGTTTTTTGCATTTTTCTATTTAAAATAACGCTATTAGTATTAATCCGAATCGCAATTTGTATAAAACTGCTGTTTTAGCAGGTTAAGTCGATCTACGACTTAATTTACCAACAGTAAGCTTTAAGTTAAAGCTTCTAGTAGCTTCGTTTTTTTTAAATGTTAAATTACTGTACTTAAAAAATCGGATTGTTCAAATTCAAATATCTTTTATGAACTTTCCTGTATACTTTCATTATTTAGCGCTATATTTAATCTCTTCCACTGTTATGAAATCTTTAATAACAATGCATTCTTTTATTTCGAATTTTACCAGTTGTGATTCTGAACGTTTAAAAATAAAAATAATTTTTGTTCTATCATATTCGTAATATAACCTCTAGTCTACAATAAAGGGTGGTAGTTGTAGTTCGTAAGAACCTATTGTTGGCTTTGAATATAATTAATTTCTCCCAAAATTAAATTTGAAGCAAATGTTTTTGATAAGTGTATTTTAATATTTCCACCTTTTTGCGCAGAGAATTTGAACTGTGCAAGCTGAAAAAAAAAAAAAAAAACTTCATTTTTGTTTAGTTTTTTTTTTTTTAGTATTCCACTTTAAATCCAATGGCTGATTATAGTAAGCATCAACATATATTAACGACTTGAGGGCGAATAAAGAAGATGAAGTAAACAGTTGGGTTTGATTGGAATTTAGTTGTTTAATCAATAAGTTGAGGCTCTGCTGGATTCTAAATTTGGGAATATGTTTAAATCTCTGAGAAACTATATTTTAACTTTGGGAAAGTAATTTTTAAAATTATTTTCCTTTACAATGAAAATGTTTTTGTATTGTGATCTTCTAAAGTGATCTCCCTTGGCGGCATCATGAGATGTTAAGAATGTTGGGATAAAAATATTTTACTAACTATTCTTAGTAACCAGAAATCTTTCACATGTAAATTATTTCTAGTGTTACTATTTAAATCACATAGCGATATTGAAGGGAATAAATGGTATGTTTTCTCTCCACTTACCGTGATCAAATCTCGCATAGCCTTCCGGAGTCACCAGATGTTGGTTTAAATTAAATAAAGCTCTCTAATTGTCATCGACAGTCGACCACTTTTGAGTACAGTCAACTTTAAACTCGTAATTTAAATAATAGCTGTAACTGTTTGTATAATGTAGTAGTAGCAGCAGTAAAAAGTTTCCATTTGGTACATCTAACATTCTTGGCATTTTTTTTTTTATTACGCTCTCAGTTCTACTGACCTGTTTAGTCTTTTCGATTCTGATTTGCATAAATAGTTTTGATATGGATAAAGTTTTTCAGATTTCATTAAGAAAAAAAAAAAGTCGAATCATTAAGAAAAATATTAAAGCATTTGTGTAATTAAAAAAAGCAAGGTTTAGAATAAAGTGAAATGCGTATTCTGTAATTCAATTTATGGAAACTGCAATATGTCTTCTGTTCATTTCGACTGAAAATATTCAGTGTAGAAATTTTATTTAGAGTGAAGAAATGAAGTTCATTTGAATTTTCAAATTTTGTGCATAGCAACTTTTGGAAAGTATAAAAATTCTTTAGTTGAATTTATCAATATTTTGACTCCATGGCGTTTTTTTTTTTTTTTAATCGTTTGGTTATGTAATTGTTCTTTGTACAAAATGTAAAATGCTCGCATATTTTTAAAGACATTACGGTGCCATTATACTTTTATACCCCGAAGTTACGTACTTCCATAATCATCCAGAGCAACTGGGCAGGAATCATGAAAATCGACTAATTTTTTTTTTTTTTTTTAGGAGGGGTGGGTGGGTGTGATTATTTTGCAAAGTGGGATCAAATACTTTTGGTATCAAAATCGCCACGTATGTACTGCTTATGATGTGTTCTTGACTTTTTGTTTATCTTTTTAATACAAACTATTGATTTGAAAGAAATTTCCATACGTTCAAGTTTAATGTACAGGAAGTATATGGTGTTTAGAAGTTGGTGAGAGTAGCAGCGGCATTTTATCAAATTTATAGCTTTATATTTTTACAGATTTTAAACAGTTAAAATTACTTCTAATTTGTTTGAAAAATAGGATAATTAAGACTTAATGATGAGGTTGGAACCAAACTTAGTTTTGACTTTATAAATGAGCTAGTTAAAAATATACTAAACTGGTAGCTTAAGTGTAATCAATTGACTTAAAGCTAAAATAAAAATCGATGCATTTTAAATGGGTTGCCTTTTAGAGTAAAATCACTTGTCTTCATGAAAAAAAAAAAAAAATTCATCATTGTTTAACTTTATAAGTAATGATTAATTTTTTTCCTTATTGCAGGCTCTTTGTGGAACAACTATTTATGTACCAACCATTGGAAACAGAACCATCCCATTGCGACTTTCAGAAGTAATAAAACCAAACACAGTAAGACACATCAAAGGAGAAGGTGTACCACTAGCCAAACAGCCATCAAAAAGAGGAGACCTTATTATTGAATTTGAGATTTTATTTCCTGATGGTCTCTCTCAGCGATCAAAACAAATTCTTGCTGAAAACTTACCATCTTGAGTTTTATATTTATGAAGGGTAGGGGGGTATGAACATTTGTAAAAAAAAAAAAAAAAAAAAACAAAAAACAAAAAAAAATGGCAAAAGGAAATGGAGAAATTTAGCAGTGGATATGGACTTGTGGATATCTGATTTTTGAATTGGCAGCAGTCTCTGAATCTTGAGCACTCTGCTGAGGACTTGTTGCATCAATTTGAGCCATGCAGTTCTGGATTCTGTAGTCTGCTGAGGACTTGTTGCATCAATTTGAGCCATGCAGTTCTGGATTCTGTAGACATGTTGGAAAACCTCATCTTAGTCCTTTAAACTTGTATCCATGGAATGCAGCCACAGGAACAAGCCTGTCTAATTGTTAATAGCCTTCGTGCAAGGCATCTTAGTTGATGCTATGCATCCTTTTTTTAAAATCAAATTTGTAAATAAATATTTTGATTGATTTTTTTTTTTTTTCTTTTATGTTTCTGGTTTGTTTTCAAACTAATATTGATTTTCATTCCCTCATAAACAGACATGTATGTCAATTGTGATTGTAATTCTTACCAATCAGCTTAAAAAGTGGAAGTCAGGATACATGGCAACACTTATCACAATACCTAAAAGTAATTGCATAAATTTAAGTTCAGGAATGTAATTTTAGCTTAGGAAGGTTTTTTTTTTTTTAATTTCTCTTTTTACACTGACCTATATATCAATATTTGTTTATCCAGACTTGGATAAGTTTTTTCTTTTTTGCCAACTCAGCATTAATAACTCTTGGTAAAAGTTGAAGATGCATTTATAATAAAAAGAAACTTAGCCAAACCATCCAAAATGTAGGATTGCTTTGAAACTTCTCACAATTCTAAGCTGTAATAGTTGGTTACAAAAAGAGTGAATATTCCATTTAGGACCATGCCAGTGGTTTGTAACCTTTAAACTGGTGTCAGTTGCATGAACTTTCAAACTAGTCCAGTATCTTTCAGCAGTGTTTTTTTTTTTTGTTTATATATTTATACACAAGGCAAAACTAATGTAGTGGTGTAAATTTTAGAGATCAAAAACAGGCTTGACCATATTTTATACTATTGATTTAATAACTTGTAAACTGTCTCTTTTAGTGAATTAGGTCTTTGGTAAAGTTATGGTAAAAGAAAATCGGCTTTATTTGCTTAAGTTTTCAGTTGTATTGAATTTTAATCAATTTATCTTGAAAGAAACAGCCTCAAATGCTATCTTGATATTGAGTAAAATAGTTGTCAACCCACTTAGTTTGAACCTATCAGGTGCTTTTTTTTTTTTTTAGTTTTTTAACAGAAATATATACCCCAGTTAATTTCTTTAAAACAGTAGAAGTTTAATTTCTTCTTCCCAAATGTAAATTCTCATAAATAACAAACACATATTTGCAGATTTAGAGAAATAACTTTTTTGTCTCATTTATTAAAAAAAAAAAAAAATTTACATTACTAAATTTAGAAAACATTAACATATGCCATCCCACCCCTGCCAAACCTCATTGAGGATCTTTATTCCATTATCCTTACCCCTGTAATTCAATTGTCCAATATTGATAAATGCATTTATTGGTTAATAACTAAAAACATGAATAAGCTGTTCAAAGAGGAGGAGAGGTGAGGAAGTAGCATACAACAATCTTGCAGTTATTCTTGATCCGGATATCAAATTAGAAGAAAAGATTTGAAGGTTTAAAAAGAAAAAGTCCCTGTATAAACAGCAGCAGACCATAGTAAGTCTCAAAATATGAGGTCTACTTGGCAGATATGGGTATACTAAATTTTTTGTCTAATGCCTTAACTAAAAAAAAAAAATTAAGTTCCAAGCTCAGACCCCCCCCACCACCACCACAATATCCTCTTAAATGATCAACTTATTCACTTTTACTGAAGTCTCAACCTCTGCCCAAAGTCATAGCCAGGAGAGCCATTCTGACAAACATTCCATTTTCAGCTTGGCGGAAGTAAGCAGCTCTTGGGTCAGTGTCCAATGCAGTGCTAAAAAGAAAGAAAATTTATTTAAAAATCCAGAAAATCTCAAAAGGAAACTTATCTCTTAAAATAAAAATAAAATATCAACTGGGCAGAACATTTTGCACTTCCTTCCTTTCAAGTTAAAACTCACCTGATTTCATTGACCCTGGGTAATGGATGCATGACAACCATTTTCTTTTTTGCCTTTGTCATTAATTCTGGGGTTACAATTATTTGACCACAAGCCTGAAAGAAAAGAAAAAATTTTATTCACTGTCCCTCTGAGAAAAGCCTGGAGACAAAATACTTGTCAATATTGTATACTAATTTAATCACAATCCATAATTTTTAAACACAGAATGGTTGACTTAAATTTAGAGAAACTGACAAAAAAAAAAAAATTTAAACTCATCGGAAGAACTGATCTGTTTCTCACCAACATGAGTTACTTCAAATTATAAACTGTACATATTAAAATTGTTCAATATGTTATTGCCAGAGAGCTTGGCATTCTTTTCCTAATAGTCGAGGCCTCGTACTCGCAACCAAAACTGGAGGCCAATCTCAACACTTGTCATTCAACTGAGAACAGATTTTGAGTTTATGCTAGTTTGCTGTTGTAGTTGGCTTAAGAAATTTTTTGCTTTTTAACATTTTTGGTTTATTTAATTGTTTTTATTTCCTTTACGCTTGCTCTATTTTATGCTTTCATTGTTACTTATTTAATATTTTTTATGACATCTTTATTCATAAAAGCAAATACACTAATGATCAACTTTGTTTTGGCCTAATCTATTTTTGTAACAAATGAAGTATGAATTTTTTTTTTAAAACCACACCACTTATACCAAAGTGTAACATTTTAATTTTACTTTATAAATTAGAATTAATAAATTAATTCTTTAATTTTTTTTTTTTTTTGTAATAAAAGAAAAAAAAGGTATTATTTCTTACAATCTTTTTTTTTCTCTAATATTGTTAATTGATGATTAATTTGTTTTTCTTTCTAAAAGGTATATTTAAATACCTTTTAGAAAGAAAAACAAATTCTGAATTGTTAAGAAAAACAAAGTCTGAATTGTTAAAAAAAATTAGGAGTAAACGTGATACTTTTATACTGCAAAAATTAATGAAAAAAATCATGTATTAAGAATGTGGTTTACAGTCAATAAATTTGATATTGTAAACAAGATGTACAAAACGTTAGCCCCTAATACTGTTGTAAATTTACAACAAAATAAGTCAAAACAATAGTTTTTTTATTTTATTATTTAGAAATAAAGTTACTTTCGTATTTATTTGGTTTAGTGTCATATTCTTGGCCCAGAATTCTTTCTAATAGGGTTTTTATTTCATTAATTATCCATCTTAAAACAAACATTAAAATGCATATAACATTTTGTACAGGGTGGAAACTGATGGATCCAAAGCTCCACCATTTATATATTAATTGTAATATAACCTAAGTAAAGAAAAAAAAAGAAAAGTGTACCAAGTTAAAGATTAAATTTTTGAGCCAAATTAATTATGCTCTTATTCTCTACATTTTTTTTTCTTTGCATTTCTTCAGCTGACTCCAGCAGCGAACTACTACAAACCCAAACTAAAAATCTTTATTTTCAGTGAAACAAGACTTGAGATAGGCCTCCAGTTCTGTTGCACTATGACTTGGCCTAAAGTAAAGAACACCATGGCAGAGAGACAAGATTTAATTTTAAACCAGTGCAGGGCCTATTAAAAGTTCTTTTGGAATAAATCTCAGATTTACTTAAAATCACTATAATAAACTTAAAAGAAAAATACATTTGTGCCATAGAATTAAGTCAGAAACATTAATTTTCTTTTTAGGGGAAATCACATTTGTCAATGATGCATAAAATTTAGAGATAAGTCGAATGATTGCAGCTTACCTTTTCATACTCAGTAAGTGAAGTAAACCGTTCTTTTTGAATGCGAGTTATATAGAGCACATCAGTATCTGGGATTATTTCAGATAGTGAAGAGAAAGTTCTCTGTAAAGAAATAAATAAAATAACAGTGTCAGTTGTATGATGAAAGTTTATTTGTGAAAAAGTAGAAAACTTATTAACTTGACCACTTGTTTCGTTATCATTAGAGAGACTTCAGATCAGAGTGAAAAGTCTGTATGCTTCAATATTAAATCATTACTTTTTCTGTTAAGGTGGCATCCCTTGGGATGAAAGAATATTGTGTGGCTTGTTCAAAAGCTGTTATTTTAATTTGTGCTGTTTTTTTTTTTTTTTTTTCTCTCCAATTTTTCTTGCTTTTCTGTGGTAAATTGAAGGCAAATCTTTATCCAATTTTTTTTTTTTTCAGAATGGATTGAAACGGGAAGATTCACATATTTTCCGATTAAATATAATGGTATAACTTTGTTTTCCATATCCTATTAATAAACATACACACATATAAGGAACCTCACCTGACTAAGTAGTACACCCATCATTGCAAAAAAAAAAAAAAAAGTTTAGATTTTAGGAATGAATTGGGTAGAGAACTTACATTGTTCTTTGTGGTCATGATGTTTTAATTGTGGATACAAGTATAGAGATTATAGCAATTTTGACACATTTCAAACTTTGAACAGAAATTAATAGAAAGAAATAAAACATTTGAGCAAAAATGTCACTGATTGCAATACCCACGTAGAAATGGATGGTGTGTAATTTTTTTTTTAATCTTGGTCTTTAGTGTTTTATGACTAAACGACTAAGTTGGTGAAGTGCTGTCTTCAAAGTGGCCATCCACTTGACCAAAAAAAAAGAAAATAGTTGAATGAAAATTTTGGGGAACAAGTGACAAACTGGATATTGAGGATTTTTGGACTGCCTGTTACAGTTGTCATCTACATGTAATGCCAAGATGGGTAGGGAGAACAGTTGGGGGGGGGGAGGAAAAGCTCATCTGTTAAGGATGTCAGAAATTGTTACCAAGTGTCACTTAGCCTGACTGTGCAAGAGAATCCATGAAATAACTGAAATATAGTCAAACGGCAGTGATATTCATTTTCACCTTTCATTTTCTCGTGAGCATGTAGCAGACCTTTCTCAGCTTTTGTTCACACTGACACAAAAATGCAACGTGGGGTTTCATTGTTAGGTTGGTGAAAAATTGAGGAAAGGCCTCATTGTAGGTTTACAAAAAAAAAAAAAAAAAAATACATCCTGATACACCCTACTGAAAACAGCTAATCTACATTTTTGGCTTGTACCCTTTCTAAGTTAGCAAGTTTCATTTTTCTTTGTCCTATATTTAAGAAAAAATTTTTTTAAGTTTTTTTTTTTTTTTACCTGAGAAATTCCTTTGGAGGTCACATATTCTTGAACATCATTTGGCATTTCCAAATTTGGGGGTGAAATGTAGCACAAATTGACACGATAGAGAGTGAGAATTCGAGCCAGTGAGTGGACAGTACGTCCATTTTTTAAATCACCAACCATTGTGATCTAGACAAGATGAGAAGCAAACAGAAAGAGAATTTTGATATTAAAAAGTCAGCAAATATCAAGACTATTAGTAGAAGGTTATAATTCTTTAAGTAATAAAAAAATAAAATGAATATACATGCACATTTAATATTTGAATGTTTTGTTTCAGTGTAAAATCTCAAAAATTAAGTACTTAAGGAAACTAAAATGACTCATCTGACCTTGAATTCAAAGTTACTTTTTATACAGAGTACTTACCGTGAGACCATTAACAGTACCAATCTCTTCTCTGATGGTGAAGACATCCAGCAAAGCCTGAGTGGGATGTTCCCCTGTGCCGTCTCCGGCATTAATCACAGGCTTGCGGCAATGTTGAGCTGCTCTCATCACAGCTCCTGGTTTAGGGTGTCTGAGGACAATGACATCAGAATAGCCAGACATTGTCTGGATAGTGTCCTCCAGTGTTTCACCCTTCTGTACTGATGAGGTGGCTTCGTTGAAGCTTATGACAGTACCCCCCAGACGCTGCATAGCTGCACTAAACGAGCAACTGGTGCGTGTGCTCACTTCATAGAACATGGAAGCCATCACTTTACCCTGTAAAAAGAAAAATAAATCCACATAAAAAAAAAAAATACACTCACCTTGCCAACTACATCTAAAAGTAATACTTATACAAGAAGGAAACTAATATTTAAGCAAAAAAACTGTATTGAAAATTTCTTTGACTCAAGGGTAATCAAAGTCAGCCCGGCAGAAGTGATTGCGAAATTTTAAATAGGGATCAAATGATAGAAAGAGTGTGCAAAACTCCATTCACATAATTGCTTCTCAAAAAAATAAAGATACTGAAAGGAAGAGAAGGAAGACCTTAAATAACAAAAGACTACAAAAATCAGTGCTCTGGAGCAGCCTCGCTTTGATAAACTAGAATCCGTCAACCACTCAGTTTCCACATCTGATGGCTGCCCCATAAGCACAGATAATTCCATTTATTTTTCCACAACTGTTTTAATGAATTAGCAAATTCTCTATTTTAATTTGACAAATAAGATAAAATAATTCAAAGCATAAAAATAGTATAACTAGAATAAATGAGACCTGGATTTTGTAAATGCATTGTATTTTTTATTTTAATTTTTTTTTTTAATCATTTCACTCCAAGCAAGGCTATAAAAGCCACCAAAATGCAAGAGGTTACTGAGTGTGAAAGAATCTGAGAAAAAAACATCAAGAGAGACAGGAAATGACGATTGCATTTAGACTTTTGAAGATCAATATCAAAGTTGATTGGAAAACAAAAAGCCAGAAGAGAGTGCCACATGTGAGAAGAAACTGTTAGCATAGAACTTAGATCTAGCCATTTCAACTGTAAAATGATAAGACCTAGCTACAAATTTGTGAAGTTCAGGTATCAAAGAATAAAGTTCATCAGAACAATTAACATGAAAGTATCGAAAAGGCACAGGGAATCTATGTTACAGCGGTGAGAAAGTGACCGAAGCTGAGATGTCAGATCATGACTGATAACATTCTAAACTCTTTGGATTTTGTCAAGGATCTCTTAATACATAACAGAAGCACCAGATTAGATGTGGCATCAATGGATGGCTGAAAGGTAAAGGTGTAAGAGATTCTGGTAAGAAAAATTGTCTAGCACAACACAGTGAACTAACTTTCCTAGCAGCAAATGATTTAATATAATCATCTCACTTCATGTCAGTGGAAAATGTTAGCTTGAGAAGGCACACCGAGACACTGTCCTAGAGGTTTGGTTTACGGCATATCCACCTCAATGGGTTATTTAATGCCGACAAAATTTTTATTGCTGGTAATTAGTTTAACTTCAAAAATCTATTTTTGGGAATATTTTTCCTTGAAGAAATCTATAGCGGTTTGTATTTCTGGTATTATTTTTAAAGTATTGCTGATAATAATTTTTCCTTCAAAAATTATTGCTAGTAATAATTTTTTTTTTTATTATAATGTATTTCTGGTATTAAAACCTATTTTTACACAAGTTTGGGTGTTAACTATTTGCCCAGAGCTGGGACCCTAACAGGTGCTATCAGCCAAGGTCAGGGTGGACCTGGGAACACCAGCAATTAAGAAGTGGTTCCATGCTTCTCAAAACCTCCTGATCAGAGGCCTTGCTGTTGTATATAGTTTATCATCTTACCTACGACGATGTCCTAGAAGTAAGAATCAGCTATGCTGATGGAAGGCAACAAAGATTCTCTAAGACAAAGAGAGAACTGTTTAGTTTGAGATTCATAGAACATAGAAGCCATCACTTTACCCTGTGAGAGAAGAAAATAAAAAATAAATAACTTACAAAATATTTTACTGACACAATAGGGTTTGCTTTCATTTACACAAATTTGTTTGGTTGGTTGGTTGCTTGTCGTTTCTCTGATGTCCCTCTTGCCTTCAATGTGTCTTGTGAGTATCAAATTCCCCAAGCCCTCTTTCCCCACTGTCCTAAAAATTTCAACTGTCTCTAAGTGTCCTTTCTGTTTCCATTTTGCTTCAAATTTCCTTGTAACTCACATGCCCTGTTCATGGTATTCTCAGCATCCTTTTGTAGAACCATATGTTGACTTAAGTCTTCATCTGTGAGGAAATTGGTTAGCATTCACTGCTGTATCGTTTATGTGCCATGCATAATACATGCTGAGGTGATCATGAATCTTTTGATACATGATTGACGAGGCAAACTTTTTCCTGCAGTAGGTTTCCATTTCTTCTTGCGGTAGACCAGTTGCCATCCAAGGCTATAGAACCCGCTCTGTCCTGCTATTTACCCATATCTGGGTGAGGTGAGGGTGGAGGATTCATACCTTTCTCAAGGGTATTAGCACATAAGGGAATGTAATAGATTCAAATGGAATTTGAACTCGGCTCTCCAATTCCTCAATCCAAATTGTATAAGTATTGATATTACATCGCACTCTTTTCTTTTTATCCTTTCTCACTTTCCATTTGCTGATGTCTGTGTTCCACTTTGAATTCCCCATCTCATCAACATTATTATTTTTGCTTTTAACTGTCAGCATACATCTCTTTGCAATTCGAGTCAGACAAGACTGGAATGTGGCTGCTCCCACAGTTGGCACTACTTGTGCCAAATGTAAAGGTATACAATGCTTTACCAATGTTAGTGCTAAGCATTCATCAGTCTCAGGTGACTATGAAGTCTACGAGGATGGTTAGCTAATCCCTGTTGCAGAAGCCTGCTCGGGCACATTTGTGTTTCTTCAAAACCCACAGAACCAACTTGTGGTTTATACAGCACTTATACTGAATAGACAATCTGAAACAATTAGTAATTGCATTTGAACCCTCTGTCATGGTAACGTTTTGAGTTTAATCTCCCCATTTTCACTCTCAAGGTTTGAGCCAACCTGTGGTAAAGCTTTCAGATACTTCCTAATGGTGTCACAAACTGAGATCATCTCAGGCTGACATATTCAAGGTCACCTCCTTGACAAATTGACCAGGGTGAGATTCAAACTTGAGCCTTATTGTCAGAATGCTAATATTTCTAATCAATAGGCCATGTACCCATACCTGTGTTAGTATGAATACTCTATAGAGTAAAGATTGTGTGTGTGTGTGTGTGTTCGTTTATATATCAAGAGAATTTTACACAATTGTTATTTACTATAAATAGTAACATAAAATACAAGAAAATGAACTTCTACACATTATTTTCAGTCTAATGGGAATGATGATATACAGTCACCCCCCCCCCAGGGCGTCATGTGGCACAAGACCAGTTTAACGTGGGATCTCCGAGCCCGTGGACTCAGCCAAAAATATGCCCATTGAACCTGTATAAATGGGTTCAGGGTCGGTTTACCTCTAGAAAAAAGAATCCATTGGCAAGACATAGCCCCTTTTTGTTCCTCCCAATTGAAGGCAGGGAGTTCAACTGATCAGTCGGTTGTCTGACATCGACTGACGAACTGCTGACTAATGGGAATGACTAAAAATATTCACCTCCTTAAATTTATAGACATATTCTACAGATGCATGCTGGGATTTCTTATGTAACCAATAAAAGTGGACTCCTCAGTCTCAGCCATATTTTTTGTTCTTTCTTGTCTTGAAGTCAGAGCGTTACAATCACTCGACTGTATCCCTTTTGCATATGAACACAATTCTTACTTTGGGAACTTTTTGCCTTATTACTGATGTTTTGCATACTGTTGCATATTATTTTGCCCTTTCTTTTTCTTCCTTTTCTTATTGTTTGAGAACTTGGCTCAACAAGCAGAAGTGACAATTTTCTAATTACTTAACCATGGCCAATTACTCCACAATACAAATAAACAGCAATTTTTTTTAGCTTATTCAAGATGGAAAAAAAAAAAAAAAAAAAAAAAAAAAATTACTAGATGACAGCAGATAAAAGGTACATATCTAAAGTTGGATTTCTAGAAATCTAAGTCTCCTATCATATTGGGAAATCTTAGTTACTTATTCCCAGAAGGATACAAGCCTGAAGCACCCAGCAAGGATAAAGCAGAGAAGACATGTAAAAAAAAAAAAAAAAAAAATTAGATAAGCATTGTTAATTAAGCAAAGTTGAGAAAATTATACTCTTAGAATATTGCCCGAGTCTCACCTACAATTCTAAAGTCAGGTGTGAAGTAACTGACCTTGAGAACGTGGTCCATTGCTCTATCTCTTTGAACTGATACACGATAATTGTGGGCCTGGTTGAACAATTGGTGCAACTGGAAAAGAAAAGCAAGTACAAGATGAGAATAGCAGCAAAATTTATGTAAAGCTACAAATGACATTTATTTCATATAATCTTTAATATTGTCAGTTGGAAAATGATCTAAGAAAACACACAAGCCATAATATTTTACCTTTGACAGAAAACTATTTATTTATTGAATATTTTTGTTTTCATAAGAAATAATTATCGAGCCGTATTAAAGAGGAAGTTATTTCAGTAATAAAAATCAATTCTGGCCTAAAATTTGATCCCAAGTGAAAATATACAGAACTGCATGAAAACATCAGTCCTGAAATAAAAGCACCAGCAACCTGGATTCTCCAATAATTAGATGTACAGTGGTGCAACGAATAGCAGCTTGGAATGATAAATTGGAGAGTCGAGTTCATTACATACGCTTGTGTGTAAATTCCCTTGGGAAAGGTATGCATTATTCTCCTCCCCCACTTATGGGTTAAACCATTGTTAGTCTTAAAAAAAAAAAAAAAAAAATGTTTCAGCAATCTCCAAACATCAGTCTTCATAATATCAAAGCATTTTAATTTTATGGTTTTATATATTTTAATACTTAAATGTCATTTTTTAATGGATATTCATATTTGAGTAGACATCCCGTTTATTTATTAAAACAGTATATTTATTTCCTTCTAACAGCTTGAATATTCTAGAAGTCTTATTTGAGAAAAATATGTAGTCTCCAGCAGGATTCAAATCTGCGTTCCCCTAGGAAAAACAATCATTAGATCTGAAGTACTTTGACCTACATACAGAATTCGTTGAAAAACCAAGCAATGTTGAATAGTGACTTTAAACAGATTTTTCTCCTACTCTTGAAATAGGATATGAAAATGAGCAGATATATTTAACAAAGTAATTTGTAAAGAAATTTTCCGTACTTATATATGATTTTTAGTGGATACTAGTATTTAAGTAGAAGCCCCATTTATTTATTAAATTTTATTTTTATTTACCAGTGTGAATATTAGAGAAATCTTATGTGATTTTCCAGACATACCTTAGATGTGGCACAAGAAAGGGTCACCTAGTGAAGATCAAACTCACTACTTAGTTGTAATTGTTCTACCAAGACAAGATTACTAACCATTACACCACCTTGTGGTGTCCAATAAAATTATAACATAAATCTTACTTATTATAAAACACAGATTGTGTGTGTGTGTGTGTGTGTGTGTGTGTGTGTGTGTGTAACGTTTATATACTGGATTGGATTTCCTACATTTTTCAACAGATTTCAACAAAACTTCACAGGACTACATAAAATTACCTTGTGGTGGTTTCTAGTGCCAAAAATGGGAAAAATACAATTGTTTTTGCACAAAATCAATTTGAAAACACGATTAAGAGACATTGTGAGAATGGAAGGGGGACAACTCACATCGGGTTGCTTGTGTGTGTGGGTTCCTTTAAATATGGGATCGGATTTCCTACATATTTCATCCGATAAAACAAAAATTTTTTTTTTTTTTTTTTTGGCAGGTAGTGTTTCTTATTCTCTTGCACACTTTTTTTTTTTATTTTTAATATTCAGAATGCTTTTAAAATTCCATTTACAAGACAATTGTTTATAATAAAATTCTATTCAATCAGGAGACTCATAACGATTGAAAACAATATGTTTTTGTTTGAGTTTGGGTTTGACAAATTAAAAAAAAAAAAAAAAAAAAAAAAAAAAAATTAAAACTAATTAATGCGTGTCCGTCAACCTTAAACAATAATCTAACGCTCTCTACTGATTGTACGAATCCAAATATCAGATAATTCTTTATCTTTAGGGAAAGATAATGAAATCTAAACATACACAAGTTCTAACTAAAAATAATAACCGGAAACTACTTTAGTTTAAATACACATGGTGTCCAATAATTTTTATTGTATTCAATAAGTAAAAATCATAAATTGTAAGAGATTATTATTACAGAAAGGCTACTAAATGAATAAGATTTGTTAGATCATAATTAATAAACCCAAATAAAGTTAATATTTTTTGTATTAGAAACAATGAGTGGAAAATATATTCAAATCAAATTCTAATTATGAAGAAAATATAATTTTTTATGAAAAAATTTTTTTTTTGAAAAAAGCAAAAAAATTATGCAATTTTTTTACTGTATTCAATAAGTAAAAATCATAAATTGTAAACCTAAAAGATTACAGAAAAGCTACCTACATTTTTCAACCGATTTCAACAAAACTTCACTTTTTTTTTTTTGGCATGTAGTGTTTCTTATTGTCTTGCACACTTTTTTTTCTTTATTTTTACATTCAGAATGCTTTAAAAATTCCATTTACAAGACAATTGTTTATAATAAAATTCTATTCAATCGGTAGAGACTCATAACGATTGAAAACAATGTTTTTGTTTGAGTTTGGGTTTGACCAATTAAAAAAAAAAAAAAAAAAAAAAAAACTAATTAAGACATGCGTGTCCGTCAACCTTAAGCAATAATCTTTGTCAATTTTATTTTTCAGTCTTTATGATGGTGGATACTTGATCTATCTTACTCTTATATCCCTGGGCAATGCCGGGCTCTACTGCTAGTATGTTATAAAATCACTAAAACAATAGCCATTTTGTTACAACACTTCTGGTGTCTTGTCAAGTGATGGTGTTGAATATTTCATAATATAAATAATTATATTTGCTCTACTCTGTATTGAGCACTCTTAAGAATAGTATTTGTTGGTTATTGGAATTTATTCCGTATACACCAATCCTATACTTGGGGATATATATATATATATATATATTAGTTGGATTGATGTGAGTTGTGACACTGGGTTTTTATATATACCCCCTATAGTGTAAGAAAAACAGTGATGACTGTTAGAGCTATTTCATATATTAAAAAATATACATAACACCCTATGTTCATTGCAATTGCATGAAACCGAGTTGTGCTATCAATGTAGAGTATTATATATATGAAGAAATATAGTTTTAAGATGTTTTATATTTATGGGATAAAGTGCTCAATATGAGAGATAGAGCAAAATGTTAATATAAAAAAAAAATAGATTTCAAAAGGGAAAAACAGATGTTTTAGGCCTGAACATTGCATCTATATGAAACAGACAATGGAAAATGTTGATTTTTTATGTTCACTTATATATCTTTTAAAACTGGCTTACAATTGAATTTGAGTTAGAGGAGAAACTGAATTGTGAAAGATTTACAATCAAAGTCCCCTAAAGTCTTGTTAGACTAGGGAAAACCTGTTTCAAAATTTACCTGCTCCTTATTGAAAGAAGAAACGTTGAGTACATGCTGGCCAACAAGCCCTGTATGTCCAGCTGCAGCATGAGATATTCCAAGTAGAGGTGAGGTTGATGCTGGGAACATGTGCGGTACTGGCTGAACTACTGGTTCCTTCTTTGGCCCTAGTTCCACACTGGTAGTCATTCCAACACCAACAGGGTGTTCCCTTGTTACTGGTTCTAGTGGCAGAATCAAGGGTACATATTTGAAAAATTGTTAGAATTAAAAAAAAAAATTTAGCATTTCAATTTATTTTTAATATCTTTAAAAAAAAAAAAAAAAAAAAAAAAATCACATATGTGTGTGTCCTGCACACAGATAAAAGTAAAGTGGGGGGGGGGATTTAAAACCATAAGCAACATTTAACTACACTGACCAAACTACAGTCAATAATACTTACAAGTTCAATTTCAGAAAGAAAGAAAAGACATTCATTTTAACAAATAGTATAACATTTAAAAAGACTTCAGTCATAGTATTTGATGGTATTAGATAGACAATGTGCATGCAAAGACATGTGAGGTGCAGGATTAGGAAAATACCCAAAGGCTGGTAAGCAGTCATGGGAGGGACTGTTGACCAGTTGTAACCAAGAATGCATGCACTACAAAGCTTAGACTATTCAACAGGTAAACAAAAGACAACAACAACAAAAAACATTGGAATAAACAATGCTAGAGCTGAAATTGGATTTTGATTAGAGAATCTTTTGATTAAGATTTATAATAATTGTTAAGAGACAATTTAGAAAATATACAGGTAAAACAAATTAAAATAGTATTAATAATCTTGTAGGTCATTTGATACCAATAGCATCCTTAAAAAAAAAAAAAAAAAAAAAAAATTAAACATGAAAATAAAAGACTTTACTTTTTTTAATATCTGGGGTGCTGGAAAAATATTTTTCCAATGGAATCTTAAACACAAAAAAGCATTAGTAAAATAAATAGTGTTCAATAGAAACATTTTTGTTAGATTAGTATCACAGCTTCAGTGTTTATTATAATTTAATAACATTTAATACAGACAAACCAAGAAGTAATATTAATGTTATTTCTGTTGTTTAGTGTCAACTCTTAACTGAAGTTGTACAGAATTCTACATTTTATAATGTTGGAAAATCTACTGTGGTCAGAAGACCCTGTGGGTATGGAATTCTGACAGAGAGATTGCTTTTCTCTAAGTTTGGGATATAAGGTGGCTAAAATGGTATGAAGATAATGGATGGCTGCAGAACTTTTGAAGAGTTAATGTTTCCCACACGTAAATTCCTGAGAGTGTTTAGCAAGCACATGGCAAAATTTTAATGTAAAAATTTGGTGTGTGTTCCCTTAACCATCTTCCTCCTAGAATCAATGCTAAAAAATAAATTACCCTTCATTGATAGTCTATGATGTGGTGTTGGTGTCAGAAGGACTAGTGGCAACAGAATTCATCATTAGGATTATATGACTTAAGTAAGCATTAGGTTTTTTTTTTTATTGATCCATACTGCAATAAAATCTAATAAAATAAAAATGAAAGACTAGTTAAAAAAACAAACAACATTTTGTCTAAGAAGTTCAGTAACATACATACACACACACGCACATATATAAAATTTCACCCCAAGCAAGGCAATATGCAAAGGGGTTACTGAGAGAGAGAAAAAAAATAAATTAACAAGGATTAAGACAGAAGATAATGATTGATCTTCAAAAATTTTTAATATAATGTCAAAGTTGACTGGGAAGCAAGATGCTGGAAGAGAGTTCCACAAGCGAGAAGTGCGATAGAAGAAACTATTAGCATAGAACTTTGGTTGCATCTAGTCATTTCACTAGTAAAATGATAACACCTTGCTGCCAATCTAGTTCTGTGCCTAACTTCTTAAAATCAGGTACCATAAATTCAGTGCACTTTAATGCAGACAGTTTATTAGCTAATCTAACATCTCTACAGAGTAACAACTGATCGTTACTGGGTACTCGGTACTAGTATTAATTCTAAACATAGTAAATAACTACACATGTGTTTAGAGTGCACCAGTTATTAAGTAGAAAGGAAAAATATTAACACTTTGTAAGTTGGAAAAGCCTGCTTATATTTTGAGGTGGAAGTTCTCAAATATGAAAAAATATTTAGCAAGATTTTATTAACATATTAGAAAAGAATCAATCATCTTAGAATAAAATACTTTAATATAAACTAAATATGTATTGCACCTTGATAAATTTAAAGTATTTATCCTTAAAATAATGTGAAAATCTTTTCACCTATAAAATCAACCTACCTATTGAATTAGTACATCACTTGTAACTAAATCTGCAATAACTAATTCATAGTCATACAATCAAAGTGCTGCACTATTTGACCAACTAACATGATCAGTTCTGTATTTTGTAATATGAAATGGAAAGGCAGACAGATTTTTTTTTATGCATTCCTAGTTTAGTCAATTTTCCCACTGAATAAACATTAATAAATTATCACTGAAAGTTTTTTTTATGAGACTATCAAGTATAACATCTCAAAATGTATGCTTAAGATTAAAATAAATTGGAAGCTTATGGCCATATGTTGCAAGACCAGTTCCAGCATGATCAAATTAACCTTTATCAATTCATTAGCTATACAAAATGTTTGTCCTGCTACTGAAGGTAACTGATCCCTGAACAATAGTGTATTTGAATTTCATAGTTGTGTTGTCATATCCTGTTATGGCAACAAAAAAACAATTGAGTGAAATTAACAAGGATACTGCAATTGAGTCCTTGAAGAAGAATGCAATGGAAAGGAAAGTAATATTAATAATGTAGTAAAGGTTAAGCAATGCTGAGCCTGATCAGTAACTAGATGGGTGACCACTTGGGAATAAATCTTGGATGTGTGGGTGATATAATGAATAATGGCTCAGAATTGGAAAGCCGAATTCTGAATTGGGTTTGTTATATTCATTTATGTGCAAGAGTATAAATACACCTTCCTAAGCTATGGGTTAATTAGTAGGATTTATATCAGTAAATCATTATCACCAAAATAAATTCTTAAAATCTAAAGATATTTTCTGGCTTTAAATAACCTGCAAAAAAGAAAACCAATCAATACTGAAAATTAGAAGCAAGCTGTTAAATTTAAAGACTATATTTATATTACTGTTTAATTGTTAGGCTATTTTATGTTGGTATTCAATATATACTAATTTCTCTGCATTTTTTCTTTTTAAATGGCTAAAGTCTATGTATAGTTCCTGCTGGCCAATTTAACAAAATTATAAATTCCTAGCCAAACAATCTTATAACATTTAAACATTAACCATCTGTTTCCAGTGTAGACTAATTTTTTTTTTTTTTTTATTTCTCTACTTGGATGACAGAATTGAGCTTTACTGTTGATTTTTTTATGGATTATCAACCCATTACAAGTTATTTAAAGCCAGTAAATCGTTTTTAGAGTAAGAATTTTTGACAGG
>CAHIKZ030002771.1:142500-165000 GCA_903632075.3 Acanthosepion pharaonis
TCATCACAGCAATCAATTTTTTTTTTTAATTGACTATATGAAGTTCAAACAAACATAGTTCAAGTAACATTCTACATTCTCAGCAAGAAACTTCTATAAAAATGAATTTAAATTTTGCAAGTCACTGCTTGAGAAAGATTTTGAATTTACAATATGCAAACAAAAGGCTTTGCTGATATTTTACAAATACCTAAACAAAAGCCCTCATTTTTGAAAAGAAAAATGCAAGAAAGAGTCTAGCTTTAAATAGGTGAGAAGTTAGTCATTCACCAAATAGACTTATGATTGACAGAAATCAAAGATTTTGAATTAAAGATCATTGCAATTACAATTCTATTGATTTTTGAAATTCTGATTTGTTTAAATTCCACACATTAAAGAATTTAGTGAAGGCTCTGCATTCCACTCAAGATAAGTAACAAGTATTAAATGAAAAGATAAGCATCATTATTGGTAACTTGGACAAGAGAAGGTGAGAAGAGGGTAGGGAAGGCATGCTTTCACTCATTGTCTCACCTGGCGTAGTTAACAAAGTATGTTGTGCTGGGAACAACAGTGTTCGACAGCTAATACTTTTATCACCTAGCAAAAAGAAAAAGTCATTATCAATGAGTTGGTGTGGGAAGAAAAGGCTGGTGGGGAAAAAAAAAAAAAAAAAGTTTAGTTAAAGTGTATTAAAAATATTTAAGGACTTTGATGCAAATTTTTGTAAAAAATAGTGTTGTCTAACTTAAGAGTTTGTGTGTGTGTGTGTGTGTGTGTGTGTGTGTGTGTGTACTTAAAATGGTTTCCAAAACAAAAGTGAAGAGTGCAAGGAGACAAAGTGGAAAAATTTTAATTTTTTTTTTTTTTTAATCAAAGATGCATTTCGCCAGAAAAAGCATGTTCTCTTTGGCCTCAGTTTGAAAATAAAAAATTATTTTTTTTCAAACTAAAAACAAAAGAAATTATTTTTCAAACTGAAGAAGCCAAAGAGAACACACTTTCCCCTGGCAAAACTATCAAAATTTTCCAATTTGTTGTATATATATATATATATATATATATATATATTTATTACACACACTTAAAATTTGAATAATGCAAAATTATAAAAAATATTAGTAGAAACAAACACTAATCTACAAGAAAAGGGATCATATATAAGTAAAGAAAGAAAAAAAATGATCAAAAACTAACCAACCAATTGCATAAAAATCATTTTAAAACAACTGCCAGTATTTTCCTGTTTTGTCAATAGATTTTAATAATTTAAAAACTGTCAGTTTGCAGTCTTTATCATTAAGATTACTTGTTAATTTAATGCCACTTTTGGTCACACTGAACAGCAGCAAAAATTTAGAGGATTACTTTCAACTTAATCATTGAAAAAGAATTAACATTTCTTTTCACTATAAGTATATGCATATATAAAAAGGTTTATTTTCCTATCTAAGAGTTAAAATGCAACCAACCTTAACACCTATGTTTTTATTAAAGCTTAAGGTGTTTCTACAGAAATATACTTCTCAAAGAGAATCATATTTTTGTAATACTATCAAATAAGCACTCCAGATCACAAATATTAGAAAAGATATATTATATAAATTATGTAAATTGATCCCACTACAGAAAGAAAAAAAAAATCCCATCCCACTTATGTGATACTATGGACACCCACATAGAAAAAGAATAGGTGTTTTTTTTTTTTTTTCTTAATCTTAAGTGTTTGTTTGATAGACCAGCAAATGGTTCCTTTTGAAGCAGTTTTCCACTTTGAATGGGAAGTAAAAGGGTTGATGATGATTTTTTTTTTTAAGAGATCATGTGACAACAAAACTGGAAATAGGTTACATCCAGGTGCTGGCTTATATCAATAGTCATGCTTGGAACTGGGGAGAGTCCTGGTAGTCTGCCCTTGGCAGGAGACAAACTTTAATGTCATATGGTTCCTGTGCTGTCCATTCACATTTTCAGCCATCATATCAGGATGAGTGGATAGGGAAGGAGTTTGTAGGGGAGGGGAAGAGAGCTGAGTGGTTAGACCAACATAGCAGAAGTTGTCCAAAGTATCACCTACCCACTCAGCCAAAGCTCTGAATAAAACAGCTACATATATTGGAAACAGGGTTCATGTTCCTATTCCTTGACATTGTGTTTGTCTTTCATCCTGTTATCTTGTAAACATGCAACACACCCTTCTACTTTTGGTGCACACCAACAAGATTGAAAATTGAAATGTAATGTGAGGTAATCAATTGGCTTTTATTTCTTTTTTATTTTATTTTTTTGTGTTTGCATAGGGTATGATAAAAAAAAAAAAAAAAAATCAATTCGCCCTAAGCAAGGCAATAATGCCACTAAAACACAAGGTTCTACTGGAAATGAAAGAGAATGAAAAGACTTTGAAGGAACTGGAAATAAGGGATAAACCTCTACTCCTGTTCATAGCAAAGTGAGAAATTTAGAAAATTAAATTTTTTAAAAAACAAATAAATAAAACCTTAACAGAAAAAAAAAAAAAAAAATTTCTTGGAAAGGCACATTTCTGTAGAAACTCCAACCGTTATACAGTTTTTGCCAGAATAATTTAAAGTCAGAGCATTGGTTCATTCCAAGATTCTAACATTAATTCTTACAATGACAATCACAGGGTTAACACTACCGGTTGTTGTTATATATCAAATTTTACCTGTGCACTGAAGGTTACACTTTCTAAAATGGCAGAAAACTAGCATTCATGCCTTGAAAAAGGCATAAGAATGAAAAAAAGACTAAATGACTGAACATGAGCTCATGAGTACACAAAGACATACAAATACAAAAAGCTGTAGACATTAAGGCACATAGATCATGACAATAGCAAGACAGAGACCACACAAATCAGCTTAAAAGACAACATTAAATGAAATGAACATAACTATTGGTTGAGATAATAATGAAAAGAAGCATTAGGATGAATACAAGACTTCAACATTTAAGAGAGAAAAATGAAAAATGTTAGTAAAATAAATGAAAATTGCTGAAAGGAAGATAAATATGCGACAATGAAAAAAGAAGCAGCCAGGAAGTTGACAAATCCAAGCATGCACACAGATTAACATGAATGCATACCCTTATAGACGCTACAGTATGATAACAGTTATCAAGTGAAGATGACAAGGTAAAAAGACAGTACATCATGTAGAAAGAATGCTAAGATAAGCTAGAGGATGAGGATTGAGTGATCAAAAGGTTTGTTGGTACTACTTAAATTAACTGGTCCACTTGTTAAGAAACAAAGAGAAAAAGGAGAAAAAAAAAAAAAAAAAAAGAGAAAAAGGAAAAAAAAAAAAAAAAAGAAAAAAGGAAAAAAAAAAAAAAAAAAGAAAAAAGGAGAAAAAAAAAAAAAAAAAAAAAAAAAAGAAAAAAAAAAAAAGGAAAAAAAAAAGGAAAAAAAAAAAAAAAAAAAAAAAAAAAAAAAAAAAAAAAAGGAAAAAAAAAAAAAAAAGGAGAAAAAAAAAAAAGAAAAAAGGAAAAAAAAAAAAAAAAAAAAGGAGAAAAAAAAAAAAAAAGAAAAAAAAAAAAAAAAAAAAAAAAAAAAAAAAAAAAAAAAGAAAAAAAAAAAAAGAAAAAAAAGAAAAAAAAAAAAAAAAAGAAAAAAAAAGGAGAAAACAAAAAAAGGAGAAAAAAAAAAAAGAAAAAGAGAAAAAAAAAAAAAGAAAAAAGGAAAAAAAAAAAAAAAAAAGAGAAAAAAAAAGGAGAAAAAAGAGAAAAAAAAAAAAAAAAAAGAGAAAAAAAAAAAAAAAAAAAAAAAAAAAAAAGAAAAAAAAAAAAGGAAAAAAAAAAAAGAAAAAGGAGAAAAAAGAGAAAAAAAGAGAAAAAAAAAAAAAAAGAAAAAAAAAAAAGAAAAAAAGGAAAAAAAGAAAAAAAAAAGGAAAAAAAAAAAAATGGAGAAAAAAAAGAGAAAAAGGAGAAAAAAAAGAAAAAAAAGAGAAAAAAGGAGAAAAAAAGAAAAAAGAGAAAAAAAAAAAAAAAAAGGCAAAAAAGAGAAAAAAGGAGGAAAAAAAAAAAGGAAAAAAAAAAAAAGGAGAAAAAAAAAAAAAAAAAAAAGACAAAAAAAAAAAAAAAAAGGAGAAAAAAGAAAAAAAAAAGAAAAAGAAAAAAGAAAAAAAAGAAATTAAGAAAAAAAAAAAAAAAAAAAAAAAAAGAAAAAATCTTTTTTTTTTTAAACAGTTTTGTAGATCAGTGGTTCACAACCCCCCCCCCTTTGGGCCACAAATTTGGAATGTAAATTTGCCCATGCCTCATTAAGTTTTGTAATAAAAGTACATTTAAAAATCAAAAGCTGACAGAGGGTTAAAGGGAGCTAACCACATGTTCAAAGTTAGAACATTATCATTGATAACTTTCTCCTCTAATTTGTGGACCCTAGTTACTATATTCTTAATACTTGATATCATGCAAAAATATCACAGTGATAAAATCAGTCAATAATCATTTATAACTATTTATACTGGGACTCATGCATGCAATTACAAGTACTCCATAATATTTTAAATTTTGAATTCATATTTATTTTTGGGATATGAATTTTTTGAAATGGTTTCTAAATATTTGTCTTGCAATCATTCCACCTCACCTGCTATCCTTTTCTGCCACACTGTTTTGGAACTATTGTATTAGTACCTTTCTCTGACCAGAACATTTGTTAGTATTGATAAATAATAATTTTTATTTTAGAGGGAAAGTCCTATTCATAATATAAATACAGTGTCAAGTTGATCTCTGACTTTATAAAGAATTACCTGTGCTTTGTTTTTATTTACAATTGTCAAGCTTGAAACTGTGCTCACATCATTTATAGATGTGTACAAATTGGGAAAAAAGGACAACATCAGTAGTACACAGTTAACAATGATGTAAGCACATTTTCACAGTTGGCATTTGTAAATAAAAAAACCTATCAAAGTAAAAGTCTTTATAAAATTGGGTTTGGGATTTTCTTTAGTGGTATATCAACCTCTCTTGATTACTTATGCTGGTATCTAAATATTTTGAACAGTTTTATGGCTTTAACTACAAATAAAATGTATTGTTGGTTTACTATTTTGCCCATAGCAGGGACACTCACAGATGCTACCACTCCTGGTCAGGTGGACATGAGAACAGCAGCAATTAAGAGGTGGTTCTATGCCTTTTAAAACCTTCAATCTCTCAATCAAGGGGTGGGGGTGGGGTTTTGTGTTGGTTATAGAAACTAAGAAAAAAAAAAAAAAAGAAAAAAAGAGAGAGAGAGAGAGAGAGAAAAGAGAAGAGAAAAAAAATTCTTGATTCTGACAATGTCAGTATAGGAAGATGTAATGAATTCTAATCTACAAAAATTGTTATAAAATATTTTTTTTTTTTTTATAAGCAGACCTGTTAATTTAAGTAGTGCTGGTTTGTCTAATAACCAAGATCATAACATCTTGTAAATGATGCATCAGAATAAATGGACCAAGAAAATAGTTATTTCAATATAAATAGATTGCTAAATTTTTTTTTTTTACCCCACATAAAATATTAAGAATTTAGATAAAAAAAAAAAAGCAGTTATTCAATTATAGAACCTAAGCTAAATTGGGAAAGTAGAGTTTAGGTGGGCAGGCTTTGTAATTCACTTAAGAGAAAGTTAAGAGATTTTAAAAATTACAACTAACATTTAATTCCCTTCATTTTATGCTAGAAAATTATGGAGTTGTATGACAATTGGGTTCTTCGGTTATTAAAAGTATATTTATATAAATAATTACTTAACCTATGTGAGATTCTCACATAGGTTAAATAAGTCTATTAAAAAATTCTGAAAAATCAGATTTTCAGAGAGAAAAAAAAATCTGTTACTGACACTTAGATGGTCACAATGTTTTTTTTTTTTCTATTAGTCACTTAACTAATGTATTATTATATATATTATATATAATTATTATGTGTAATGGTTATTGGCATCGAAAATAGAATCAGCAAGCAGAGTCTGTTCCATTCATTTTTGCACTATTATTCTTGGGGGAAAAGTCATGAATCCATCTCCCCTTAGGCGTTAGTAGAATTGGCATTCTTCCTTGAATAGTAGGCAATTTAAGAGAAGGACTACTATGAACACAAAAGTATATAGAATACAATGGGAAACCACTTCACTATCTTTCCCAAGAAATCATAGCAATTCACAGATAAAAGAGGAGGCTGTGGAGAACTATGATCACCTACATTCTAAAGGAACAGGGTACTTAAAATAAAATTTTAATTTTTTAAAATTTTATTTGTTTATTTAATTCCTATCTTCAAATTTGCACTAGACTAATTATTTCTGGATAACTTATTCTAACTCTCCTGCCCTGTAATCTTTATAATAAAAGTTATGTAATCACAATATAATGTAATCACAATATAAACTGGAAAGAACTTTTGTTTTCAGGAGTTGGGGGGGGGCATTTACTGATAACAATTATAATGAAGACAATCTGTATTTTCATTGTATTTTGTCAGATGGATATTACATTACCAAACAAATTATTTGAATAATATCCCATCAGATTTTTTTTTTTAACAAATATTAAAATTTTATTTCATAAATTATCTAAGAACAAAAAAAAAAATAAAAAAAAAATAATTTTTTGTAAAATACAAATTGAATGAAAATGAAATTTAGACAAAAAACAAAAACAAAACAAAAAGAAAACATCAAGTAAATAATGAAGTAATTATGTTAGTGTCAAAGTGTTACCCTAAAAGTAAATAGTGTCAGTTAAAATTTGATTGGGATCTCTGAAGCAAGCTATTGTGGATAAGATTAAAAAAACAGCATCTAGCTTATTTTAGTAAGCCAGGGCCAAAACCCAATTTGCATGCAATCAAATTTCTTTCAAGGGATTAAAAAAAAAAAAAAAAAAAAAAAAAAAGAAAAAAAAAAAGAAAAAAGTTCTATATTTAAGAGGGAATACTAATTCAAATATATTTTGCTTTTGAAAATAAAATGTGCTTTTCATATTACTACTAAAGCAATTCAAACAAAAGTGAAAATTTCAGTATTCATCAGGTCCTTAGATTTCCTCCAAGAAAAATAAGTGAGAAGTCACAAGCTCCCTATATGTCAATGGTGTCTTAGAGAGGAAAATAATACAATATTTTGTCAGTGGGCTATTTTTTTTTTTAATATTTAAAACCAGGAATTAAACTGTTTTCTAAACCTCTTAAAATTCTTCTACAAGAAATTATGGAAATTACAATGATCCTGATCAATGTTTAAATGTTAATTGTTTTATGAAAATCTATGGCAAAGTGGAAAAATCTTTCATATGTTTTGTCTTTTAGGACTTCATTGGATGAAATGAGTCACATGAAAAAGATTTTTCACTTTATTATAGATTTCCCTAAAATTATTCTTGATATATAAAAATTTATATAGTTTTTTCCAATGGTAATGGTCTAAGCATAAAGGAAAACTATGGAATTTTTAGTGGCATCAGTTATTTCAGAGATTTATTCAAACTTGATAACAGCTATGGGATATGTATATAAGGAAGTTGAGAAGACAGTATACTGAACAATTATAGAATGTTCAAAAACATTTTTCTTTTAAGGTTGTTTGAGATTAATTTTAGTAATTACTATAAAGCAGGCAAAAATGAAGAGTTTCAAGGGACATTACTCATTTACCACTATTTTCTTAAATATTATATTTGTAAATGCTTTAACATTTTTGGTTACTGTATTTTATATTAAAAACTTTATTTCTTATATGCAAAGTAGAGTAATAAAGACTACATATTGACTTCTGGAAGAGTCAACTTCACATACCCAAAAATGTAAGCTTACAAAAAGTGTAGAAATTGTTATTTTATAGCAAGTAGTCTTTTAGAGAGAGGAGAGAATGAAAAAAAAAAAATTGAACATTTTGGACAGAGGTCAACAAACATTCAAATTTTAGTTTGGACAATTCTGTGAAATAACTAAACAAATATGTTAAATCTTTGTGGCAACACCAATGCAAAGTAGTTCAATTGTTTTAACTAAGTTTAAAATATTAATGATCTATCACAGTTAAAAAAATAAAATGAATTTATAAGAAATGCATTAACATTTTATTTGTAAAGTCAGGTTAGCTCTTATAAGTATTAAATCTAAAGTTTCAGCCTGGAAACATTTACATTATTTACAGGCAGACTGATTCAATTTGGTGCAAATAACCTTGAGAAAGGTTTCGATCCATCTTTTCTTGTCCAGCTATACTATCAGCAGGGCTGTAGCCATGGGTAGTAACCAGCCTAGGAGAAGGATAACTCTGCATTAAAAACTGTAACAATTGTCCATGTTCCTTGACCCTCCACAATAAAGATGGGAAGAAAAAAAAAAAAAAAAAAAAAAAAAAATCACGTGAACTAATGTCTTCATCTTTATTGTCGTTATCACAAGGTCTTGGCAATTGTACCTTCCAGCCTTCATCAAGAATTTGTCAAACTGAATAACTCTCAGGGAGTTTCAAACTGAACCCGTTACTTAATAGGATAGATTGTTCTCATTCTGCTGATCATGTCTAGAGATGTCTAGTTCATATTTAGTTGTTCAGTTATTGCTTGCCCCATTTCTACAGCATTCAAGTACACATTGCTTGGCCCAGGGATTGAACTCACAATTACTGTTACCAAATTCATAAGTCTATTGTTTCTCAACACTTTTTTTTAACTACTTCTGAATACACTTTAAATTTTAATAAAAGAAAAAACAAATTAGCAATGAAATTTGAAAAATATGAAATTTTGGTCCAGCATTCCCAAAGATGATTTAGCAGTACAGTTTTCCTTTTTAAGAAGCTGAAAATGACCAAAAAGGAAAGCAAAAGGGAAAGGATTATCCACTCCTTAAAGATTAAGGAATTTAGAATCCAGTTTAAAATATTAAATGACAGACTTTATTTAGACATGGAAGCCATGTGCTTGGTGTCTTTAACTTTTTAAAAATAATATTTTTTTTAATATAAAAATAATTCATAAATTACACTTCTGTTAACTTGGGGTACACCTAGGTAACTTTCAGAGTGCATTAGTGCCTGGGCACACCAGTTGAGAAATGCTACACTAAGCTATTATCTCATGGGACAATAGACTAAATGTAGATTAAATTATGCTCAATAAAATCAACTTCATTTCATGGTCAACTGCTCTTTATATCAAACTAAGTTAACTTTTGTGAATAAAGTCAAAAAGAGTGTAGAAAGATTTGCTAATCCCTCAAGGAAAGGCCTGCCTTTGAAAACATCTCATACTGAGTGCATGCTTTTATAGTCAAGCATTCTTTATGCTTTTAAGCAGATATCAGATGAATTAACATCTGCATGTGGCCAATCTATTGCCTCCAATAATCACCTTCCTCTTTATTTTGGAATAACAACTCAGTTGGGATAATTCAGATTAGAGAACCAAAGCCAGCCAGCACCTCAAACATTCTTCTTTTATGTGCCATGTTGCTTCAAGTCATTCTTCCCTGCAACTTCCCGCCTTTTGTTGATCGTAGTAACTGTTCCATTTTTCACTCATTCTACTATCCATAAACTTGTTAAGGATGTTCGCCAATACCTATAGTTTTTCTTGCCTTTAATACGTCTTTTCAGTTTCACTTGTTGAAAAGGTCCTTCATATTAGATCTTTATACCAAATTGTTTGGTCAAAGCTTTTAATTTGGATATGAATTTTACCAATTAAGATGTCGTTTAGAATTTATTACACACAATGATCATCCATAGTTGTTGTGATCTAATCATGTTTTGTTTTACAGATATAGTATCTGCATCTCATATTTATACAGCTTAAGGTGGCTGAATTTTAAATTTAGAAATTTCCTTCTGAGACTTATAGACAACCATGGCAAGAGAGCCCAATCTACTGTGCTATATTTAACCCATAGCAGGAGAGAGAAGAGATGGATTCATTCCTTTCCAGCACATCCGAAATTATACATAAATAAAATCAGTGATGGCAAATATCAGAAATATATATATATATATATATATATATATACACACACACTCGACTCTCCCATCGAATTCGATGTATGAGGGCCAAGCAGATCAGTTCCTAGGAAACCGACAACAGTACATGAGATCTGATTATAGTGGTGAAGGTTTTGTGCAGGATCATCCACACTTTTCGAAGGGCCAAATACAGAGACCTGGTGCACTATGTGCCACAAGGTCCCCAAAAGACCCTCCACAAGTTTTGAATTCAGTTGTCCTTCTCCTAGACCAGTTGCCATCCAAGGCTATAGAACCCAGTCTGTCCTGCTATTTACCCATAGCTGGAGAGAGAAGATGATTCACACCTTTCCCAAGGGTATTAGCATGTAAGTGAATGTAATGGATTTGACTGGAATTTGAACTCGGCTCTCCGATTCCTCAATCCAAGCCGCTATCCATTACTCCACCATGCCTCCTCTTATTTATTTATTTATATATATATATATATATATATATATATATATATATATAATTTCTGACATTTGTCACCACTGATAGTCATTGTTCTCTTTTCACAAGCAATTATGGAAAGTTTCTTTGTACACAAGTATGATTTTTTTTTTTTTTGTAAAATGGATGTGCATGCAAGTAGGGAAGCAAAACTTATAAAAATCTAAACTTTCCCACTAATCACTACATTGGATGATGCGAAACTAGTTGCAGAACAATATATGCTGTCAGCTATTAATACACTTATACAAGGAATATCATGAAAAATGGTTTCATTAAAAGACATGGAGAAAGTTCTAGATTGCTTCACACATGAATCAACTTGAAAAGTATTGCCAATATAGTACACTGTCCACAATGTCAAAAAGCCCACAGACAAGGACAACAGCATCTACAAAAAGGTGAATAGCAGTGGGGTTAGCACCCTCAGAATCAAAATTGCTAAGGATTTGACAATATCCATATTTAAGAGCTGCCAAGCTAAGAGTGGAGCCAAAGACAGAATGTCCATGCATTATGATCTAAGTCTTAAAACAAATACCAGGACACCAAGATATCTCCTCAGAGTACACAGGTGAGGAGGTTGGAAAGAGTTCAGGTATCTCAAGAATCATTTGTTTGCTGTATTGAATTACCGAAACAGCCTTTGTGAAGTCAACATCTGATTTCAATTGCACCATCAGGACTAAACATCCAGCCTGGGTCATGATCTGGGTATTGTGGACAAGCTCAAAATTATATGTGGATTCTGTTGCCTGGTACAAAGTTATGAAGTACTAGCTTTTGTCATGGCACAAAACCAACTACCCAGAAGGCCCCAAGAGGAATCTCTTAGCCACATAACCAAGAATGTGAAGGTGGTATGGCTTTTCTTTAGTCTGGACCTGATACCATTAGACTGTCATTTAAGGTGCTTTAGAGTAGGCCACCCAAAAGATCTCATCAATATTTTCAAGGCTGCTATCAAGGAGATGAACCAAGATGTCTAAAGAATTCTTGGTTAAGTGTTATTCACCTTTTTTTTTTTTTGAGGTTGTTTTAGGGCTATCCTTGAAAATAATTGAAGCCACATTAAATCAATGATTTTGAGGATTTTGTTAATATACTTTTTTTTTTTTATTAATTGACCTATTCATGTAGAAGTTGTTAACCTGGATTTGTCAGTGGAGTGGCTTCCTGTTGCCTTCTCCATGGTGGTTTATGGAGACACCACCTCTAGTTAGCTGGCCGTTGACTCAGAGTCCTTCCACCTGAGTTTTGAAAGTCACAACAATTTTGTAAGTTTTGCTTTCCCATTCTGTATATTAATTCAAACTTAACATCAAAGTCATGCACATTTTTAGATTAGTAGGTTATTATTTTGTCAGTTTATATGAATTTTGACCACTAGATTTGTAAGCACACATGATAAAAAGCTTTTGGGATTTAGTTTTTATTGAATTTCAGTTATTTTATTCATAATCCTATGTATGGAGGAGGAGGAGGAATTATGAAGATTTTCTTGTAATGTGCGAGATAACATTTAAACATTGATCAAGTTTTACTTAATGTTTTGCCTTTGGCAGGGCGATGGGTTGGTGGGTTGACAGAAAAAGAAAATTAAATTCAACAAACATTTGAATTTTAATTATTTTAAGAGCACCCACCCACAATCCATAAAAATGTACTCCACCATGCATAGATTAAAGGGGGCTAGGAGAAACCAGTGTACCTGGAACTGAATAGTCATTTAATTCAGATTAATAAATTAAAGATTTATAGAAGTTGGATTCATTAAATAATTAAACATAACTGAAAAATGCACATTTGAAAAAATAAAAGTAATTTCAGACTGTTTAACTTGGAATAAAAAAGGCATTGGTAGTAGAAGAAAAAGCAATGCCTAATTGTAAAATATTTTATTATTGTGGCCCCCTGAAAAAAACAAACCACACAACAGGAATATGTAAGCTGAAAATACAAAGTTTCTAAAATATTTCACCTTGGGAAATGCAGAAGTCAAAAGGGAATAGTTTTCCAAGGATAATACATTCTAAGATTTTTGCCTGTATGTGTTTTTCTTTTCAGTAAAGTTCAAAATTATTAATGGCATTATAACTGGGCAAGAGCATCAGACATCCCCATAAATTCAAGGTTCATACATCTAATTTGGTTATGTGAAGGAAGGTGGATAAAGCTTATCAGAAACTGAGAAAATTTTAGATTATTAAAAAAATTATCATTGCTTCAATGATATTGAACCAAAGTGTTTGCATAAGCTAGAAATATAAAATTTTACATTATCACTGTGCAATCCAATAAGTAATCAAAACAAACAATTTTGTGCTATAATTGTGGAAATCTCTTGCAGGGCTTAAGAGTCATTGCAGATTACACAATTTATAGGGCACTTGAACATATTTCATTGATTTTTATTCTATTCAATTAATTATTCAAGAAAGCTGATCAGTTTTCTTTTTTTTCCACTTTTATAACTTTCCTATTGAAACACCAAGATTAGATTGTCTTCAGATTTATAAAAGAAGTGTTAAAAAGATTGCAGTTATCTATTGGGAGATCAATCCTTGATCAAGTAATGAAAGTCACATACTTTGGTTTAGCAGAAACATCATAAGTGATAGAAATAATGAGAAGTAATTCATATTCAATCAGCTAAAGACACCTGAAGACAGGTGGAGAGTATTGAGACAAAAGGTGTTTATAACAACCAAAATGAAAACAATAGCTTTCATAAGTCTATGTATTACAATAGGCTCATCTTAGTTTGTTATTTAAGGAAAAAGATATTTTCACTTCTCACACACACTGTGCATGTGAAGAGTGCTTAGCCCAACCAACTTCTTAAAATCTGACCAAAAATAAGGGTTTCTTAATTGAGCAGAGTTTTTTTTTATGCCTCATGCATATCTGCACACAAAAGCTGCATGATATCTGCAAGCCTGACAGTTTTATCAGCTGAATTTTGGTCTGAAATTTTCACTGCATAATATTTACCACTGAATTAAGTGCATAGACAAGGAAGGAGATTATATTGAAAATTAATATTTATTTCCCACATTTTGAAATATTACTGTACTTCAGTAAAAGGATATTGTTTAAAAACCCAAGACTACTACCTTGAAGTTTATGGGTAGGTAAGAAGCTACATATTTCCAGTGAATTTTATACTCAATGCCAGATAAAATCTATATATATATATATATATATATATATAGGGGTGAAAAAAAAAAAAAAGTCCTGCTCTGTAGCATCCCCGCCAGGTGTCAATTAGATCCGTAGTATATAAAATGGAACATAAAGCAAACGGTAGATACCTGTGCTGATGTCCTTCGCAGAATGCTCTAAATGATCTGGGAAGAAGTTACAACAAGGGGAGAACAAATTAAAAGCAAACAAAAAAGTGAAAAACTCAAGCATTAAAAAGGAAAAGTATTCAAATTAAATTAGATAAAAATATCACAAAATCAAGAACCTCTCAAAGAATATTAGAAAGTTACTAATAGGAGTCACTTTAGCAACAAGTTTTGTTGCCAAGGTAAATTCCTTAGTGACCAAAAGTTGGTATTTTAATTGATAATGACAATTACAATGCATTACAATTCGTATTAAAATTTGATGTCAGGACCTTTGCTCTGTTTTTTTCCCCCCTCTCTCCCCCACCATTTTTGAAAATTGTATTGTCACATTCTTGTATCTGAGAAAGCATGAAAAAGCTTGATAGGATAAATATTTGAAGAGAAAAGACCATTTCAATACAAGATTGATAGAATAAATTTGTAAATGCAGCATTAAGTATTATTATTAAAAGGAAAATAAAAAGGTATTTTAGTTTTACAAAATTACTATCTCAAGAAGATTTAATTTTATTGGATTGAAAAAAAGTTCCAATATTCAAAAATATATAAATTTAGTGAATAAAGGCTTTTTCCTCTTGAGAACCGATGACAGATTCATTCATTAAAGAGCTAAACATGTTACATGGCCAAGATTAGATCATTATTTGCAGGATAGACAAATCTACTTAATGTGATCTTTTTCTTTTTTAAAGAGCAACAGGATTCAGCTTTACACATTAAATAAATTAAATTAAAAATTAATTTTAAACTTAAAGTTTTTTGTATTTGACCAAATATTGTGACAAAGTCGTCCCCTCAACACAGAATAAACAAAATCCTACCATAAATTGTTAGAGTGGGTCCTTTACAAATATTATTAAAAATGATGAATTAAATAAAACTGTACTTAATTATTAGCAAAAATAAGGGGAAAGTTAAGTCCATGAGAGGTTCTTTTACTATGATTAAGAAACTACAGGAAAAAAAAAAAAAATACATTTTTATAAAAAAAGTTACAAGAAAAGTTTTAATTGCAAGATTCAACAGCAAAAAATATTGATAATCTTTTACCTATTATAAAAAAAAAAAGAAAAAAGAAATACAAACAGAACATTAAATGTTAAATTAGGTTAGCAAAAATGTAATATTTAGTTAAATGTACATAAAGATGTTTAACAAAACAGAAAGTGCCAGATTCCTTTGTACAATAAAAGGATATAAACAGCTTTAACAGAATTACTTTTATTAACCCTTTAACAAATCTGTTTTCAAGTAATAAACTTTAAGAAATTGATTTTTCATTGAAATATCCACAGAAATATTGGTCTACTAGAACAATATAAGATTATCATTTAAAGTGGAATAAGTTTTAAAACAGACCAATGTCTGTTTACAAATTAGATTATTTTAAATTATTAAAAAAAAATGTAATTGCAATAACTGATTATTACAGAGTAATTGACTTATTTGGAATATAATTCTGGTATAGATCAATTTAAGTACTTTGTAATAAAATTTTTTTTTTATTTCTAAAAATGTTTTTTTTTTGTATAAGTTTTTCAGAAAGAACAAAAACCCCCCAAAACAATTGTTTTTTATTAAAAATTACAAGTTATGGTTTTACTGGATATAATTAGTTTTGTTATATAGTAGCAAAAGGGTTAATGTGGCAAAAGATGATTTATAGATATTCAAATTATCTCCTCAGTATCCCAACCTCTATAATTATGTATATGACCTGGCATTAATTTATGCATTAATTAATGAAAACTTTCACAAGCAAAAATTGCTCACATTAAGCATTTTTTTGTCCTTATAATAAGACAAAAGTTTCTGATATTTATAGAACCTCACAAATTCAATTTTGATTGGCTTTGAAATATAAAAAGCAAGAACAAAATGTTGAAGTGTGTGTGTATATATATATATATATATATATATATATATATATATATATATATATACACACACAAATTTTTGCAACAAGAATTCATTTAAACAAGTCTTATTAAATTCAACTTATTAAATCAAGGTCTGTGTGCTTTTTTTCTTTTTTAAATTTTTTTTTTATTTATTATTATTGTATTTTTCCAATTATTATGGAAGTTGTTGCACATCCAGATCAAAATTGTGGATAAACTGTTTAAATACTGGAGTTGTACAAGAGACACTGCAGCTGGAAATCATTTTTTTCTTTTTTCATAGTAAGCACTCCAGATCATAAATATTGGAGGAAAAAAAAAAAAAAAAAAAAAAAAACAAAAACAAAAAAAAAAAAAAAAAAAAAAAAAAAAAAAAAAAAAAAAAAAAAAAAACCAGCATGGAGTTTATTTATTTAAACATACTGTAAATTGATCCATGGAAAAAGACAAAACAAATATCTTCATATAACAATTAAAAAAATTTTGAAATGCATAATCTGTAATTCTTTCATACATTGCTATTGATTATGTCCTCCAGATTATGAAAAAAAAAAAAAAAAAAATTTTTTTGAGTACTTTTGACAGTTAATAGGCATCATGAACAAAAGTTTTGTTAACTACAACCTGACATTTTTTAGTGTCACATTTCAACTTTAAATGCATGTAACACAAGTCATGTAGAATGGTTCCACTAAGTTAGCACTGAAAACATTAAATATTTTATATTTATTTTAAGTATTTATGCACATTCTAAAATGTCATCTCCTGTAGTGAGAGATTTTATTGTTCCTTTTGTATAATAATGGTTTAGGATATTTTGTGTCTTTCCTTACAGTGAGTGCTGTATAGAATTTTGATATTATCTAATAGTTTTCTTTCAGTTGTTTGTGATCAACACAAATTGCACTAAGTTTCAATAAATGAAAACTTAGATTCAGTCAGTTGTGTGCCATGCATGATACATGCTTGTATCTTTTGATATATGACTGACGAGGCAGATTTTTCCCCCGCAGTAGGTTGCTATTTCATTCTGCAGAAGACCAATTACCATCCAAGGCAACCTGGTCTGTTCTGCTATTTACCCATAGCTGTCAGGAGAAGAGGATTCATACCTTTCCCAAGGGTATTAGCACGTAATTAGAATGTAATGGTTCCAAATGGAATCTGAACTCATCTGTCAGATTGCTTAATCTGAGCCGCTATCCATTACTCCACTGTGCCTCCAAAAACATGAACTTTGGACAGTTTATTCACAATTATCCAAAAGTTAGATGAAAAAAAAAAAAAAAAAAAAAAAAAAAGACATTAAACAGACAGACTTTATCAGTTGAATTTAATTATGTGTGTGGTGTGAGAGGTGCTAAGGAGTTCTTGGCCCATCCAACTTTCCAAAATCTTACTAGGAAGTGATTTCAGGTTTTATTTTTAAAACCTTTATTGAGCCAAGAAATTTTTAGCACCATGTGTGTGTGTGTTACTTACGTGGTTTAAAACAATATAACAAGTACAATAGAAGACAAAATGGAAGCCATGGATAAAACAGTTAAATAGGTTATTATGGAAACAATAATTGAGAAACAGTTTGATAAAAAGAAGCAATTATTTACAAGTTGTAGAATAAAATTAAAACTACCAGAAAAAAAAAAAAAAAAAAAAAAAAAATCTAGCAATCTAAATCTATGAAGAGTAGAAACAAAATAAGAGTGCAGGAAAAGACAAAAGATTTATTTAGGATAAAATGCTAAGTCAAATCTTAACATGCAGTAAAGAATAAAAAAAAAAAAAAAAAAAAAAAAAAAATTATAAGGAGAAATAACTTATTCACGCCTTGCTATAATACAGAGTTTTAGGATTATTTCTACTTTTTATTAGAGAAAGTATTTTAATTTTAAAGATTTAAAAATATCATTCTCATATGAAAAGGAAAGAATTAAGACAAGTCATTATTTGTAGCTGGTTCAAAGTTGTTACAAGAATGAGGTCAGTTTCATCTTATAATGAAATATTTGGCAAAGTTTAACAATTGTATCTGGCAAAAAAGAAGTATGAATTTTTTCTTGGCACTGCTATTATAGTATATTCACTCAGCAATTTTTATGGTTTTAAAAAGCCATTTTTACAATATTAATAAAACCCAAGTATACGAGACTGAATTTTTATGTATTTTTTTGTGAATTGACAACGAAAATATTAGTTATATTAGACAGACATTTTTATGAGTTTATGGAGGAAAAAAAAAAAAAAAAAAAAAAAAAAAGGATTTGCTAGTTATTTCTTTACAATATGGTAAAGAAATATTGCATTGTAGGTGGTACACATTATTATAAACTTTGAATATATAACATTGTTGTAAATAAACAATCTAATAAAAGTGTATAATTCTTTTGTTGTCAATTCTCATGAAAAAAAAAAAAAATATTAAAAGAATGCATAAAAATCAAATCTCATATGTTTGGAGTTTATTAAAATTCTAAAATAGCCTTTTACAATGACAGAAATTATTGAATGAATATACAATAATAGCAGTGTCAAGAGAAGACCTGTCCTTCTGGAAAAGTTTTTTATTTTTACGAGTACAATTGTTAAAGTCTGCCACAAGCTCTTACTCATATATGCTCTACCAACTACCACCCCCAGTTATTTTATATATATGATTAGTGCAAATATAAAAATTTGCCACCTAGCTGATGAATTTGAGTAAACATTCCGTTGATTTTTTTTTTTTTTTTTTTTTTTTAAACAGTATCTTATTTCATCTACTAGCCTGAACATTGAGAAATTTTATCTTAAGAAAAATGAGCCCTCCGGCAGGATCCAAACTTACATCTTCCTTTGCAGAAGCCATGCATTAACCAAGGTTCTATTTTTGCCTTCAAGCATATTTCACTAATTTAGATACTTGAAAATTCATAACTGCTCCAAAACATAAATGAAGCAATTTCTAAAGAAACAATGGATTTTTATTTATTAATCCAACAAATATATATATATATATATATATATATATATATATATATATATATATATATATATGTGTGTGTGCCTCAAATTCAATATGGATATCTTAATGCTTTATAAGTTTATAAAATCTGCTCATTTTTTTTCTTCTTTAAATTCTCCACAACCCAAATATAATTTTATGTGCAATAAATTTCTGAACTTCAAGACTAAAAGCAATGACTAATTACACTTTCATAAGCCTTAGTGAATGCTTTTTGTCCCTAATACAAAAGCCTTTATGGTGTCTTCAGGCTTCCATATTTTTCCACAAAGTGTTTTTCAGCTTTTTTTTTTTTTTTTTTTTTTTTATTGCTCTACTGCATATGTAACCTTTTCAACTTTTAAAATATTTTTTATATACTTTTATAAATATCCAGATGTGGTTTATATTAAAAGGTTTCTTACCATATCAGTAGCATGACGTTCCATTACTTTCTGTTGCCTACTCAATGGACATTAAGTCCTTGACTTCAAATTCAAAATAACACTTATCTTTCAGAGTAAAATTTTTTTCTAATACACCTACCCTTAAACAAAAGGGATGTTCCATTTCTTTCTTCATGTTATTTATTTATTAGAGCCTCTTTTAAGAAATAAGCTTGCAGGAATTGTTAAATGCCTCATTCTTTTTGCTTACAGTTAGTGTCTTGTCTTAGTTACATTAAAAATAATTATTGCTTTAGCCTTAATTCTAAGATTTTTCAAAATGGAGCAAAAATATTTATATAACCAATTAAAAGGAATAAAAATAAGGAAAAAGTAACTAGAATAGAATACACAGCAAACAAATGGAACATAAGATGTGCTGCAAGTAGGTATAAAAAGAAAAGTGAGTAATATTGGAGGAGGGATGACCAATTCTCTTTGTATATAAAAATGTTTTGCAAAACTATTTTAGTATCATTTATTGAAAGTACTATATCAAATATAATACTACTACTACTAATACTAATAATAATACTACTACTACTAATAATACTACTAATACTAATAATAATACTACTAATACTAATAATAATAATAATAATAATAATAATACTAATAATAATACTAATAATATAATACTACTAATAATAATAATAATAATAATAATAATAATAATAATAATAATAATAATAATAATAATAATAATAATACTAATATTACTAATAATAATAAAAACTGTTACATCATACTAATAATAATAATACTACTAATAATAATACTACTACTAATTTTAATAATACTAATAATAATACTACTAATAATAATAAAAAAAAACTATTATAAACAATTAAAAAATTGCTAAAACAGTGACAAGAGTGTTCTCATTTAGCTAATGTCTTACTATTATCTGGGAGGTATTTCTACTGCACCCTGTACTATAATTTAAAATTTGCACATGGAAAGAAATGTTTTTGTAAATCTAGTTCAATACTTGCAAAAGTAATCTTGTTTTCCATCACTTTAGATGAAAAAAAAAAAAAAAAACCTAATGTTTTGTACTACACATTACATAAATATATGAATTAAGCCCCAACTATCATCACTAACACTGGAATGATACAATTTTAATGAATACATATATACATATATATATATATATATATATATATATATATATAAAAGGAAGTAGTAGTAAAATCTATATCTTTTGATTATATAGACAATTACATCCCAGGTTGTCTGTTTTTAGCTATCTGAGCATCCCTCACTCCACAAAGAAAGGAGTAAAGTTAATTTGTCTAAGGCTGTTTAGAAAAAAAAAGTCTGTTAAGAAGCTTCAGGAAAGAGAGAAAGAGAGAGAGAACCACCCAGGAACAGACAGGCAACATGTCACTACCTGCCGCCCAATGCAGCTTTCTCCCATATCTGCCTGCAAAATGGGCAAAAATTTTAAAAATATCAGCAATATTTAGGGACAACAATAACTTATAAAAAACAATGCTGAAAAGGAAAAAAATGAACAAAGACAAGGCTAATCAAGAAAGAAAGAAAGAAAAAAAAAAAAAAAAAAAAAAAGAAAGAACAAACAACTAGTGCACACTTACAAACTGAGAGAACAGTTTTGCAGAAAAGGATCCATCTGATAGTTTTATTTAGACTGAATATTCAAAATATGCATAATTAAGATTCATTTCTCTTGTTTAAATTTTGCAAATATTGTTTAAGAATTTAAAACAATACAGATTACTTAAGATTCTTTCCAAAACCATATTTAATCTAGAAAGTTACAAATTTAGTAATTTTAAAGAGACTAAAAAAAAAAAAAAAAAAAAAAAAAAAAAAGAAAAAAAAAAAAAAAAAAAAAAAAAAAAAAAAAAAAAAAAAAAAAAAAAAAAAAAAAAAAAAAAAAAAGAAAAAAAAAGAAAAAAAAAAAAAAGAAAAAAAAAAAAAAAAAAAAAAAAAAAAAAAAGAAAAAAAAAAAAAAAAAAAAAAAAAAAAAAAAAAAAAAAAAAAGTTTAATTTTTTTCATTTTGAAAGAAAATTAAAGCCATTTCTGAATAAGTTGCCCCTACTTATTTGTAGTGAGATTCTAATTAGAACTCTTCCAAATTGGATGATAATAATAAAAAAAATTGGATAATCTTGTGGTATTCAGATACTAAAAGCCATCTCTTAACTAAATTTTATCAAACCATAATCCCTTGTAAAAATGACACCTAATTTCAGGAAGAAAGACAACTTGCTCTAACGACAGAAGAAAAATAAATGAAATTTGAAAACAGAAGTTGGTCTTTTCTGCAAATACTGTAGATCGGAAGAAATAAAATTTGAAATAATAATAAGTTTTATTACAGAAGTGCATTTCTAGATAGAGAAAAATGGCATAAAGTGTTGAACGATGCTGCCACTACTTCAAATCAGAAACTTTGAAACCCAAGTGAGGGAAAACTATAACTGGATACAGGCGTCACCATACAAAACAGAAAGCAGTGAGATTTAGATATTAGCCTTCCACCTCAGATTGAAGGAATTCAGGAGCATTTAGGAAGAATATATTTATAGGAATATATATATATATATATATATATATATTATATATAAAAATGATATCTTAAAACTGAAACTTATGCTGCATGCCCAAATTATGTTTTCCGTATTCCTTTCCCAAACAATGGTCTACTGAAGAAATTGACCACAAACTCACTCCAACCAAACACAAAAAAAACACTTGACTTTCAATGAACCGGATTTTATTCACAAGTGGTTTGGTATACAACACATATCAAACCTTAGAAAGTATACTAGCAAATGATCAGACTTAATTGGTGACAATACAGAATTACTACTCTATGACTCATTATTATTTAAACAGTTTTTTTTTTTTTGATGGTGAATTTAAAATTTGTGTTCTTCCCAACAGTAACATGTCTGTTACTAAGTTGGAGGGAATTGGCTGTGAATTGATAGGGAAAAGGATGAGCTCCACCAAATCTAATTGCACAAGGCACACTGCACGAATGGATATTGCTTTGGATTTCCACTCAGATATGTAGAGAGAAACAGTCAGGTGCTCAGATGTGTTGCAGCTCTACAACCACAGCTGATGAGGGGACTGATTATATATATATTTCCCTAGTTATCTGGCTACTCATTTCCAAGGGCAGCTTAACAATCCCTGTAGTTGTTGTTCAACACCCAGAGCCAACATGGATTTATAGTGCAAAGAGATTTTATATAGACAGTATTTAATGACTTGCCCCCTTGGGACCTACTGCCAAATTTGGTAATATAAAAAGTTGAGAATTTTCAATAAGAAATTTTAAAGGTCATTTCAAATTAAGATCACCCCCACTTTATT
>CAHIKZ030002771.1:172500-190635 GCA_903632075.3 Acanthosepion pharaonis
ATTGAGTTAATTTGTTGAAAATTTGAAAGCAAAATTGATTAAAATCATTGGGAAAAAATTTAAATAATAATTTTAATGAAATGTAAAAGAATATATTTTTCAGTTTTTATTTAAAACAGGTTAAAATTGTATGAAATTTTAGCAAGCAAAATTTTGAGTTTAAAAAAAGGTAACGGAATTTTTAATGAAAACAAAACAATTTAACAAAAATTAATAGAAAAAAAGATAAAAAAAGAAAAAAATAATTTCTTTGAAAATAAAGAGAATTTCATTTGACCAAATTATCAAAAATTTTAGCTACACAAAAAAACAATTAGTATTAAAATGAATGAAACAACAAATTAAAGCGAAGGTTCTTTAAAAAAACAAAAAAAGATTTGGTGAAATCAGAATATTTGGTCGGAGGGAAATTTTTCAAAAAAGTTTCATTTTTTGAAATTAAGAATAGGAAAATTCTACAAAACACTTGAGCATAGAAAAAAAATGACACTTCCTTGCAAAAATCCAAAAAAAGTTAATTAAAAATTACACAGTTATAAAGGAAAAATGTTAAATGGTTTGGGCTAATTGAACTATCTTTGATTCCATTAATCAGAAACAAGCAAATTGAAACAATAAAATTAAAAAGGTATTATAGTGGTAATGAAGAGAAGCTGAACAGTTTAAAATGCAATTAAAAAAACCATGAGTTTCATAAAAAAAATTCAAATCAACATCCATAAATAAAATTTGATGTTGATCTTCAATTGTTCCAAACAAGTTCACCCAATTTAAAAAATTGACAATTACCAATTTTGGCCACAAAAATATAGAAAAAAATTTTGTGGAAAAAAACAACAAAATTTTCAAATCTTTTTACAGATAGCAAATGAATTATTTATGTGTGAAAAAATGAAAAAAAAAAAAAAAAAGGGGAAAATCAGAAAATATAGATTCAAAATTATTTATAAAAGAAGAATAGGGAAAAAAGACAATAAAATCAATTTAGTTTATTTTAAATTTTGAAAAAGTTAGAAAAAAAAAAAAAAAAGAAACAAAAAAAACATGCAACAAGTTGTCTTTGGCAAAATTCATTAAGAATATAATTTTTAAAAAAATTTCATTTGAGTCAAATTTTAAAAATGAGCTTTTCAACGAAATCTTCTAAAATGTAAAAAAAAATTTTGAAATGTTTAAAAATGTTTAGAAAATTAAATTAAAAAAAAAAAAATATTGTTTTTAAATTTACAAATTTTTTAAAAATGAAAAAAATTTTGTTGTTTTTGAACCAAGAAAATGGAAGGATGTTTTAGCCAAATGGATGAATATTGGAAAATTAAAACAAAATCAAAATCTTTATCAGTTATTGCATTCTTGAATCTCATTAAAAGAAAATAACAGAAAATAAAAATTTTAAAACAAGATTTGAAATATATGTGAACTGGGAAAAATAAAAAACACACCTTGATGAAAACAGATGGTATCATTGTAATCAAAAAAATGAGGAAAGTTTAGACTGACCATTTTCAAGATGAAAAAAATTAAAGCAAAAATTGAAGCCAAAAATATAAAAATGTTAAATGAAAAACAAGACTCCTTTAAATGTTTTGAAATTTTTTCACAAAAGCAAAGAATGCATTTGAAATTGTTTTTAAAAACGTTTCAATAATTCAAGAGCCTAAATTATTTAAAACATTATTATTTAAAATAAACAATTCCAAAACAGAGAGGTAAAAATGAATTAAGCCTTTATTCAAGAATGAAAATCGGACATTAAAATTACAATTTTTGTGAGATGAGATCAAAAAAAATTTGAAAAATTTTTCAAATAGTCATTTCAGATTTGTGACACATTTAAAATAAAAATGAAAATTGAAATAAGAAAACACAGTTTTACTTGAAAAAAAAATAAAAAATAGATTTAGATGCTGTAAAATATTTAAATAATTTATTATTTTAAGTTTTTTTGAGAGTTTTTTTCAGATTTATGAAATTTAGAAACAGTGTTTTATCTGAACAGTTACAAAAAACCAGATTTGAAAAAACATTTAAAAATTTAATTATGGGGAAGATTGTATAAAAAAAAAATAACATTTATGTTAAAAACAGTTTTTTTTATTTATATATATAATTAAAAACAAACGTATTCAAAATATTGAATACAAAAGATTAAATAACTCATTATAACCTTCTAAAAAATTTCTTAACAATCTTCAAATGAATTTACATTGAAAAACACAAATAAAATCTTATGGATTTAAAGCCAATTTAAAAAATTTTCAAACTAAAAGTAAAAAATGAATCAAATATTTTTTCAAGAAAAAAAAGCAAAATGTGCACATTTGAAAAGTCATATTTTAACAGAACAATATTATGAATAAATAAGAACATTCAAAATGTTTGCTCAAAATGAACAAAAAAGAAATTAAAAAATATTAATCAAAAACAAAACAAAAATTTTAATTGAAGATATTGAAAAAATAAAAAATCAAGACATTTCTAAAAATTTTCAAAATGATTAAAATTCAAGAAAGATATCCATTAAACCAATTTTAAAGAATCCACTGATGATTCAATTAATCTATATAAAATATATTCCAAAACAATGAAATAATAATAAAAAGACATTTTGTAAAGATAATGAGTTTCTAGATTTTTTTAAAGAATGAATCTTTTCCCCAAAAAAGTTACTTTTTATTTAAAAATTTGGACCAAAAACACACACAATTATTTATAAATATATAATATATAGATGCCATATATTTAAAAATCCAAAAATTTTCAAAAAATTGAAACAAAACAAAAAAAAACAACAAATGACAAACCAAGAAACAAGGCACATTAACAATGTTTTATAAAAAGAGATTTAGCTAATTCTCAAAAGATTAAAAAACACTAAAAAAGCAGTTTAAAATTTACATTAGAAGCAGTTTTTTAACAAGAAAATATATAATGCAACCCCACTAATAGATCAACAAAACATTCAAAAATCTAATGAATATAAAAGGAATTAAAGAACAGAGTTAATGCATTTGTTTAAAATATAAAACATTCATGATGTCAATTTTGACCTAGAAAATGTTGTTTTAATAAAAGCAAATAACATTTTCAAAGATGCATCAAAAGTGACATTATCCCTGTGAATAATATATGAATTTTGCATTACAAAAAATAGGAGCCTGATTGGGAGCCCCAGGCACGTTTTTTGTGACCCTCGTTATCTTAACAACATTTGTTTTTTTTTCTACCTACATTTATATACGTTACAAATTAAAGTAAACACAGCTATTAAAGGATGAAAAATTTTTGAAGATTTTGACGTCATTCTGGAGTTGTTTTTTTTTTTTTTTGTCCAAATTTGTGAATTTGTTTTGCTAATGTTAAGTCTCAAAAAACTCTATATAAAATTCACTATATTTTTTATCCATAATTTTTTAATGTGTTAAAATTATTCAACATTTTTTAAGAAAAATCTCAAGTTGATGTTAAAAATTGCCACAAAACATGATTTATTTAAAATGTAATTATCTATTATGACATCTCATAGTTGTACTTGGACACAATGTATTTATTTCCAATTTTTCTCATTGAATTGTTCACCTATATTTATAAATCCATTATTGTAGATAATAACTTTTATTAATACAATGTGCATTTTATATGAATACCACCTTATGAAAATTTAGTGTGAGATAAGATAAAGAACAAATAAGAAAAGTTTATCAATCTAGCATGTTTCACTTTTATTAAAACTTCAGATAATTTATTAAAAGTAACATGTGAGATTGAAAAATTTTTATTTGTTCTTTATCTTATTCTAAAAATGATTCTGATTCTATATTTAAACCCAATTAATAACACTGATTGTGTGTTGTGTATGTGTGTGTGAAAAACAATAAAAATATTGAGAAATTAAAAATTAAAATTTAAAGAAACACTGGGTTGTATATGGTTCCTCAACTGGTTTCAGCCAACATAGCCATCATCAGGTAAAAAAAATTCTGCTTGTTAGTAGCAGAGGAACAGAATGAAAAAAATGAATTTATATATAAATAATGATTGCATTTAAGCATGAAACAGACTATCACCTTGAAAATTTTTTGACCTAAATGCCCACTTTTGTATTTACATATGCTCTATCCCCAATATTGATCACTTTAACCCATAAATATAGCATACCTTAAAACTATATATCTCCATGTGAAATGAGAACGAATAGAATGCAATTCTGACGTTTGTAACATACAATTTAAAAGAGGGCTCAATAAAAAATAGAGCAATATTCTTTATTTTAAGATATTACATCAAAAACATGTGAAAATGCTACATAAATGCAGTCATGTTTTGATATGTTCACATCAGAACATTTAAAAAGCGTTTTTACATGTTTTTTGATGTAATATCCTAAAATAAAGTGTGTGTCAGTGATGTGTATTGTGTATATATATATATATATATATATATGTGCAGATATGCAGAAAAATAGGAAAGAACAAATTAGGTAAATAATCCGAGTTCTTTAGTAAAAACAAAAAATTTTAAAAAAACAGTGCTCCATACAAAGGTAAAGCTTAAATTATACAACCACTTTTTTTTTTCGCTTCGTTTTTGAAACATGAGAACTCTTATGTAATTAATGAATCATATTTTTTAAAAAGTAATTATATATATATATATATATATATATATATTTCATATATGCCAGTGCAAATATTTTCATGGAAAATCAAAAAAATTAAACAATTTAGATTCATATTTTTTTTTTCAACAATATCCTTTCATAATCAGTATAAGCTTTATTGTTTCAAAAGGAATATTACCGTGGTTGTATTTATTCATTTTATTTTTCCAAGTACTTTTTATACATTTCAGTATCATCTTTCAGGATTATGAGGCTAAGACAAATAGTTATGTGAAGTACAAAGTAAATTTTGCTTTTGTGGTTAAACTGTTAACAGTTCTGGTCATGCATAAAATCACAAATGGTGATTTTAAAAAATTTTGCATTTTGTAAACATTATAATGTAAGGAGGTAACTTAGTTAAGAATTTAATTCTTGTTAGTAGGTTATAGTTTGCTTGTTTTTAAAAAACTGTATATTTAACAGATATTTCTAAAAAAGTATATACTATAATTTTTTCAGAACATTTTTACTATATTTATAATTAATTTTGTCTAAACAAAATATGACATTTTTTTTCAGGATACCTTTTAGGTAACAAGTGATATAAAAAATACACAATATAATCAAATTATTTTGTTTTTTCTCCATTATTTGAGAGATTTGATGGCAAGGCCAATACTAACAAGATTGTTCCTCACTAGGTGGTCCACTTGTAGCTTTGTCAGATTAAACTCATTTTGATAAATATTCACTTTCTAATAGATAAAAACCAGTAGCAATGAAAAGTTGGTAAAATATTAATTCCAGAAGGATTAGATTTAATAATCCTGGTAAAAGAAATCAAAAGAATTTGCAATGAAAAGCAGTAGAAATCTAGAATAGGTTCTTCAACGACCATAAAAAAAAAAGAGATAACAGAGCAGTGAATTTAAATTTAAAAATTTGAACAGAGGATTAGAATGGCTTTGTTTTTTATCAGTTACTGACTATTATAGCCACCACTACAATGTCAAATATAGAAACTAATTCTTAACTCATCCCTACCCCCAAGATCCCACAAGAGAACAAAGGCTGCTGTATGGTTCCAATACTGACCCCCACTTCACCCCAAATCTACAAAACCACATTCTTTCCCCTGACCTACCAAATCAATACACTACCTCTTACAAAATAGTTTTATTGTTAATTGGGGTTTTCTTTTCCTCTCATTCACCATGACCCAACCTACCACTTATTCGACATAAAATATTTTCAAGCAGCTCAATTTTTAGGAACTGGCAGCCAGACACTGGCACATATGATTTGATTATAGTGGCAAAGGATTTGTGCAGAATGAACCACACTCTTTTGAAGGGCTGAATACAGAGACCTGGTGCATTACATGCCACAAGGTCCCCAAACAACCCTCTACAGGTTTTGAATTCAGAGATGTCCTCCTCCCAGACCAGTTGCCCACCAAGGCTATAGAACCCAGTCTGTCTTGCTATTTATCCATAGCTGGAGGGAGAAAGAAGAGGATTAATACGAAAGACAAAGAGTATTAGCATGTAAGAGAATGTAATGGATTTGAATATTTGATTAGTAAATTCCTCAATCAAAGTGTGTATATATATATATATATATATATATATATATATATATATATAATGTATATATATAATAAAAAAGAAAGAACAGTAAGATATAAAATCCAGTGTTCTTATAGATATTTTATTTTTACAAAATAGTGCTCAATGTAAATTTACAGAGCATTAATATTATAAATTAATTGATTTAAAATATGGTTTTTCAGCTACACAGTTCCAACCATGTTTCAAAAATAGAAGCTAAAAACCCGAATTTAATTTTGCAGTTAAAAGCATTAGTTCCATTTCATCTTCAAGCGAATTTTGGAGTAACTTTTAAAAATTACCGGGTTTTTAAAGACACAGCTAAAATCACGTTTCCATGGTTACAGAATATTCTACTTAAATTGAACAAGGGATGTCTAGATTTTCCTTATGTCAGTATCATTGTATCAGTTATTAGCTACAATTTGGTAAGGGGTAGGGATGTATTTTACAATGAGAGTTAACATCAGTTGAATGGAAATAAAAAAAAAAAAAAAAAAAATTATATATATATATATATATATATATATATATATATATATATATATATATATATATATATATATATATATATATATATGTGTACATTTTAACTCTAACATTTTTAGGCATTTAAAACAACATGCCTGGCTGCATACACAATTACGGAAAATCCTTGTTTGAAAACACAACTATACTTAAACATGAAAACAATAAACAAAAACTAAAAATCCCTTGAAGCTATATACATAAAACAGTTGAAACCTAACCTGAACAAAATAAACTAAAATATTCTTAAATGCCTATAATTGATAACAGAAGCCATTGGTTTATACTTCCCATACTTAATACTTCTTGTTTTCACTCTAAATGGTCATGTGTGATATCACGAGCATTTAGAATTTTTGCTTCCATGTCTTGTATACACAAGTTAGTCGTTGCTTTGAAATTTTTCATGCAACAAAAACAGACTATCATTATTTTTTTTCATCCATGTATTGGTTGATATATTGAAAAGTAATTGTCATCTTTGATAATGGCTTATGTAATCAATGCATCAATAATATATATATATATATATATATATATACTAGCAGTAGAGCCCGGCGTTGTTCGGGATGTAACAGTAAGAGATAGATCAAGTATTGACCATCATAAAGACTGAAAAATAAAATTGACAAAGATTATTGTTTAAGGTTGACGGACACGCATGTCTTAATTAGTTTTTTTTTTTTTTTTTACGAATTGGTCAAACCCAAATTCAAACAAAAACATTGTTTACAATCGTTATGAGTCTATCGATTGGTGAATAGAATTTTATTATAAACAATTGTCTTGTAAATGGAATTTTTAAAGCATTCTGAATGTAAATAAAGAAAAAAAAAGTGTGCAAGACAATAAGAAATACTACCTGCCAAAAAAAAAAAAGTGGATGTTTGTTTTATCGGCTGAAAAATGAAGTAAATCCGATCCCATATATAAAGGAACACACACACACACACAACAGGAACACACACAAACAACCTGGTTTTTTTTAACCTAAGTCACTCCATGGAATCACTAAAACATAGAGCATAGTCTGATGAAAAAACGCCAAAAGTTTATGAAAACAAAATTTTATCGTCAAAATGCTTATGTTTTTATGAAGAGGATAGACTAAATTTTTTTAATTATTTTTTAAAAAATTTTTCCATCTTTTTAGAATATTCTAAATTTTGATTTAAAAACCTTGTTTTCTTTTTGTCGCAACAAGGGGTAGTAAATAACATAGATAATTTTTTAGCTTTTTTTTTTTTTGTATTTACACACATTAATTTGGAAAATCTTGCAAAAATAAAAATAATTGTCAGATGTTAATGAAACTTTCAGAAACTATTCACAGATGATCGAAATTATTATAAATATTTTTTTTTTTTATTAAAGTCATGGCAGAAATATTTTTTTTATATTTATTAACACCCCCATAACTAATTTTATGAAAAACTCTAGAAATTCGAGACCATCGGTTTTAGTGATTACAATAGTTAAAAGCACAAGGCTTTGAAGAATGCAAATCATGTTTTTTTTTTTTTTTTTTTTTTTTTTGACCAACGTACCTGAAAAATCAGCTGTGAATTGTAACATACAAAACTCAATAAAACAAATATATTATTTAGTTTCAAATGCTTTTATTTGTTTTAATTTTTTTTATGAATATGGACAATATTTTCTGAAAGCAAAAAATTTTTTTCAATGAAAATTGAATTTTTAATACAATTATTTCTTATTTCTTTAATTTTAAAAAAGATTTTTAAAAAATGTTTAAATTGAATTTTAAAAAATATTTTAACATTAGTTAAAAGCAACATCAACCTTTCAAAATGTCCGTGTGAGATTGTCATTGTCTAGCGCTTTGAAAATTGTATAATTTGGACCAATCAGATTAGCCATGGTAATTAAGAAATGTAATTTTTGTGTTTATAGTCGGACAGTAATTATCAAGTACGGAAGACCAACCAGAATACAATTTAGTTGCATTATTTGAGTTCAGCATTGTTCTCCGCTGTTAAGCCCTTTACTTTTTTGCGAAACACGTATGGAGAAGTTAATTTGAGTTTTCAATTTCAACTGAGAAGGGTACCTACAAGTAACAGTATCATCTTATGAAATTTAACTACTGCTAAACTTTAATTTATATGATCTTATTTTTATATTAATCTCAGTTATGACATTTTTCCATAAATGAAATATCAAAATTAATAATAAAATGAATGGAAATACAAATAACACAGTAAAATGTAATAAATGTACATAAAATTATAGTATTTTATGTACACTTCTGATAAAATTTCATAAGAAAGGTACCTAAATTAATTAGATACCTTTTTCTTATGAAATTTAATCTCACTATTAACAGTCTTATTTTTTAATTTCTTTATATTTTCCATAAAGCATCGTAAACGTAAAAATGAAAGCTAAGTACAAAAAAAAAAAAAAAAAAAAAAAAAAATTAGAGCGCTGAAAGTTTTCCTTAAAAGTAACAAGGTAAATAATTTGTTCACTTAAATAATTTCACTTCCTTCCATCCGTAGAAAGAATTATCCTCCCGTAAGTTATCTAAACGTCATGAATGTGCCTTTCGTCAATCGTCAAGCGGCGCGAAAGGTTATGACCTGCTTTGTTTTATTTTCAAATTACATTTTTTTCGGCGCAGAAGCTAAGTTAAGCTTGGTTCAAAATATTTTAAATAAACAGTATAATATCTGTTTTTATTAAAATCAGTTTTGAAAAAAAATGATAATTGATTTTTAAAAGAATATCAAAGTAAGATTTTAATCTTTTTATCAAATCAAAAAAAAATGATTGAAAATGATTATCTGTCCTTTTTTTGAAAAAAAAAAAAAACAATATTTTTAACGAAAATTTCAGACGTGCTAGGAACGATTAAAAATGTAAAAAATACCCCCCAAAATACTTTGATCTTTCCTCTTTAATAATAATATGAACATTAGACGATAAAATTTTTTGTTTTCGTCAAGTTCGGCGTTTTTTCATCATGCTATGCTCTTTTGTTTACATTTTCGTGGGTGAGTTGTCCCCCTTTCATTCTCACGATGTGTCTTAATCGTGTTTTCAAATTGATTTTATTAAAAAACAACTGTGTTTTTCCCATTTTCGGCGCCGTTAGAACCACCAAAAGGTAATTTTATGTAGTCCTGTGAAGTTTTGTTGAAATCGGCTACAAAAAATGTAGGAAATTCGATCCAACATATAAACGTTACATGGAGAACACACACACACACACAACCTGCGTTTTATAATAGAAAGAAGAAGGAAATAATATTATTATTATTATTATTTTTTGAACAGATCAATGGAGAATGTCACGAGGCCATTTTGAAGGTCTCTGGCTGGGAGCCGGAAAGAAAAATTTCCAAGGAGAAGAAGAAGAAGAAGAAGAAGAAGAAGAAAAGAAGAACAACAACAACAACAACAACAATTACTGACATCAATAATTGAATGTCAGTAATGGCAGGAAAGAAAAGAAAAAAGAAAGGGAGAAACGTAAAACCACAAGGACAATATATACTTTAATGTGAGAAAGGAATGAAACAAAAATAAGATAGATAAATAAAGAAAAAAAAAAAAAAAGTAGTGTAAAAAGGATAAATGAATTCAGTTATTCACAAGTGTTAGTAATCCCAGTAAAAAATTACCTCGTCATATTGATTTAGATTATTAACACAATTTACCGACTGATATACTTAAGTTCAAATTAAGCAAGTCATAGTCTGGGGCATAGCAACAAACTTCTGGCATACGTATCTTTAAATTACAAAAGAGGAACAATTTCTGCTTTTAAGTCAAAATCTTTTTCTTCCAAACAATTTTTAACCATTTGAAGCCTATTTTTTGAGAATCAAATTTGGAACTTGATATTTTATTAACAAAAGGAAACTCAGATGCCACATCTTTACAAGTGCTGAACAAACACAAAAATTAGTGGTATTCGTTTATAATTAAATTTTCCTTTTTGAAAGTAAAATGATAATGAATATCGCCATTTCATCATTTAATATTAAATCACATATTTTCTAAACATGCACTAAATATGATAATTTATATTTCTATTGTAATGAAGGGGGGAGCCGGCTCAATGATAACACGTGTTGACTAATGATATTTAAGACAAATAGTAACATTGCATTTTATTTCATCCAGTATTTCGTCAACTACTCTCAGCTAGTGTGAGTAGCGTAGATCGGGCACGTTGCTTCTGGTGCCAAACGTGAACCTTACATCCTCGTCTGTGATGTCAGAGACACAACCCAATTTCACTTTGGAGCGTTTGTTTATAATCTTCTCCTGCTTGTCGTTTCCATGCTTGCAAAACTGGATGCAGATTCCTGAATTCAGCGGCCGGGACAACCTATATAATGCCTCTAGCCGATTTGATAGTCTGTTATGACAGTACAATGTCTATCTTGCTACCATACTACAATAACAATTGATAACAATGTGCGTAATCAATTGATAACAATGTGCGTAATCAAATGCAGAAAGAATTATTTCCTTAATTCATGTTAGTCGAAACAACTCAGGTTTCAAACTGTGATTATGTTCATGTCTATCAAATCTTATACGATGGTTTTTATTATAACATAGACAATGACATTGGTTGTCATGGATTATACCGATAAATTTTTGCACTACTTTAATAAAATAGAAATGAAATAGTGAGATGGTTAAATAGAAATAAAAAAAAATGTTTGCTAAATAAAAAATATTTTAGGTAATTTGAAAGTTTCTCCATCGGACACTTTTTTCAAAAAAAATAAAGATTAGCAATCGCTTCATATGGAAGATGAGTGAGTAGAAGTTTGAAGCATTTGCTTATACATCTCATTAATAAAGCGTTTAACCAGTAACCTCAACGAATAATAGATCCTCTACAAAGAAACTCATAAGGAAAGAATATTTTTAAAAATATTTTTTTACTTGAGTGTTTCTCATTTCTAAATCTCGTAAGAAACAGTTTTGAAAAGTGTGCAGGATTTTCTTAAATTGCTGAAGATTGATTATTATTAGCTGGTGATTATCTCCTTTCTGTATTAGAGATCCATGGCAATATTATGAATATAGGAAACGTCTGATTTTCCTGTCATTTCAATTTTACTTTCACCAGGTTAAAAAGTAAATAAAATAAAGGTGACGTAGGAACAATCAGAAATGCATTTTTTTTAATCAACGCTATTGCATTGTGCGTAATTTGTTTCCTTCACAACTAGAATAAACAAAAGTTCAAACTAGTATAACAACTGCAGTGGGAATCCATTTTGTCTATCTTTGTGAAGTTGAATAAATTACCTACCCTGTATATTTCTGCATTATTGATGTGTTTCCTTAATATAGACGCTTTTTTCGATCGTACGCACACAACACAACACTCTGCTTGCATTCTCCCCACCCAATGTAAATATTCTCCTCTGCAATAACGTCGAGTATAAATTGGCACTCATCCAAAGGTTTTTTCAAATTTTCACTGCTTTTCTCTTGCTTTTTTAAAGACTCTTTTATCTATCTATCTATCTATCTATCTATCTATCTATCTATCTATCAGTTACTGTATAAATGTGTTTTCATAATGTTCGCATTTGATATTAAATTCACGTGTATGCATACATAGAATATAGTTTCGTAGATCGGGTAATATATAATATCTCTTAGATATTTTTAAATACCTAAGCAGCTCTCAAGAAAAAAATATTAACTGTTGAGTTGGATCAGATCTGATTGCCAATGACGGTTTGTATCTTTGAAAGGTCAGCGAGAACAGAGGCACAAATTCATGTTATATTGAGCAATGAAAACGTTTCTCATCTCAAATCAAAATAGCTGCAGATAATGTTCACATGAATGTAGTTATTTTCCAGTGATTGAAATAATGAGAAAATTATCCCAATTCATGGCCGACCTCATCAAATATTGAATAACTCGATGGACGTCTGATTTCCCGAATTACTTCGATGTTAATCTCGATCATTCTACAACCACAAATCACCCTTATTCATTAAATAGCGAACAATATTTCATTTACCTTCATTCTGTACTTTAGACGAACGGGTTTGATGCTGAAAATGTCTTGATTCAACCTTCTTCCGAAAAGCTGACATAATGATCAAATATCTCATTTTCTGGGAAATCCCTTTTTGGCAGAGAACGTTTCAGTACCCACTCGTGTTGGTTGCATCACACACACACACACATGAGCTCGCTTATTGTGTATGTGTGTGTGTGAGAGAGAGAGAGGGGAGAGAGAGAGGGGGAGAGAGAGAGACAGACAGCGTGCATAATTTATATTAGGTTGAACAAAATAAATACTTGTGTTTCTGTCGATCGGTTTTTTAATTAGCGTCGTTCCCTTTCGTTTATATTATTTTGAAGATCACCGTCTCAGGTTTTAGGCGTTGTTTGAATATTTTGATTATTTCTATTTTTTATAGCAAAACTGAACAAACCCGATTTTCGTTGAACTCGGCCAATGCACTGCTGAAACCACCCACTCTATTATCAGTGCTTGGGAACTAAATAAATGTGCGTTGTTACTAACAAAAATTTGTTCCTGAGGATCTGGATCTCTAAAGTGAACGTGATCGTGGTCGCTGCTTTGCGACTCAAAGAATGGATGACAGCCTCGAAACCTCATCCAGAAACAAATATTAGGGCGTTGAGAGTAAAAGCTGGAGTTAGCCATTACAACAATTGGAAACAGTGAGCGCGCACACACACACACACACACACACACACACACACAAAAAAAAGTGAAATAATGCAGAAGTTACTACGCGCCATGATTTGATTAATGATCAACAGGTTGCGCAGTCTGATACTTGCGACAGTTGACGATTGTTTGCTTACTGGTGTCGAAAAGTGTTTTTGTTTTTTTGTTTTTTTTTAATGTGCCTATATTTTGGGTCGACAAACTTGCTCTCCAAAAAGTAAATCTTCCCCAAAAGACCCTCGCCACATTTGCCTATGGGGTAATGGACATGTTGATAAATCGAAAGGGTCTCTCCTGCTGCAGGATAATATAAAAACCCATTCTTCACAGAATATCCAACAAATGATGCAATTAGACATGACAGTCCTGCCTCGAACCCCCACCACCATTCTATCAATAATCACAACTTTCCAGACCTTAGCAAGATATATGCTACAGATGAAATAATTAATTCCGGTAGTTTGATGATTTAGTGTAGCACTCAGTTTTATCGTACCGAAATAAATTCATTGTCGGATCATTGGCAATATTGTGTCATTACGAATCGTAAATACTTTGACTGATACAATTTTGTCTTAGCCGAGTTATGACGTTTTAAAGCATTTGTCTTGGAACAGTTGTTTAATTCATTCTAACATTATAATTTCTAAAATTCCTTTAAAAGCAAACGTTGTCGCAATGATTTGGCACTCAAGCAAAGAATCATTTTACTAGGTAAATAATACTTATAAAAAATCCATTTTATTTCTAAATAACTTTGGATTCAAATTTAAGCACTAAATTTACAGAATCATCTCTGTTTCAGTTATCCACTCAATAACGCACATTCCCTCTTTTACATTTTCCTTTTTTTCCTTTTCTTCCTTCGCACACATCTTAGTAAATTCAAGCAGTTAAGTTAAAACTGAGGTATGTCATCTACTCTTGTCTGAAATTCATATCATTATACTTTCGGATTATGTCTAAATTATTTTTCTAACAAAAACATTTAAATTTTTACCATTCTTTCCAATATTCAATATTTTCTCCAAGTGCATCACGAATGTAATGCCATCCAATATTAATATTTGAATTCTGAAGAAATTAAAAGTACTGATTGTTTCTAAGCGTTTGTTTTTTTACTTTTATGTTTAAAAAACAAATGTTGATATGTTCAATAAATAGAAATGTTGTCTATGAAATAGAATGTTGTCCGGACTGTTGTAGAGAAGGTTACTTGCAGAGCATATTTGTGTCTACTTTTACTCACTAAAACTATTACCATTCTGACCCAAATCCTTCATGTCTGTTTCAAATAGGCGCTGTTTGCGATTTTCAGTGGTCTTTCATAGAACGACAAGTAATACAGAATACATCACACACACACATATATATATCTGAATGTGTGTGTGTTTAAAATGATGTCCACCCAAAAGCCACTTGAGGCAGAAAGTTACAGAATAATAGACACATGTTATGGGGATATATAGGGAAGATAACGGTTAACCCTGGACTTGAACAGGTTAAGATCCTCTTGGCTTCGGTTCGAGTGAATATTACATCTCGTCAATGGAATACGAATGGAATGAAGGTGTTCCACTACAATGTGCGTGGCATGACGGATCTTAGCCATGAAGGTGAGAACTGGTGGAACTAATGAATGTAGTTCGTGAACACTTTCTATGGAAATAGCAATAGAGCAGCAAGAGACTTGCAATGTTTCGTCTGTGGAAAAGAGGTTGTAGGGTAGAAAATAATTCATCACTCACAATGACGCGGAGACTTGAGCTGCCATATTCTGAGCTTCTGCTCACATATGGCAGCAGTACATTTATGTCTTTCTCTAGGGCATTTGCAAATTGAATGCAACTGCCTTAACCAGAATTTAAACTGCTTGCCAATTCCATTTTCCATGATGATAACCACACAACCACTCATTTTCTTAAATCTTTTGCTACTTTAATACATTTTTAGTGCATACACTAAAATAAAGTTTCATTTTAGTAAACAAACCCTTTATAAAAGTAGCCTGATGTAATGAATATGCATACAACTGGGTTACTCATCACAGTAATATGATTGGCTGGTGTCAGCCATAAATACAGACTGATGTGGAGGTACCAGAGACCAGTCCATTACGGTTACCTGCTAGTTTGTCCTACCCAGTTACAGTAGTGAACAACCACTTTGCTCGAACAAATATACCCCTTTTAGTTTAAAAATAGTTTATTGTATCCCCCCCTTTGCATGTATTTAATGGAATTACATCTAGACAAAATGATCTTTAAGTATTTTAATCCAACAACATCACTTATTGCAATGTTTATACATGAAAAATAATTTAAAGTGAAATTCTGAAAATTGACAAGGAAGAAACTAAATAAAACCTTGAAACACCGATGGAAATGAGGATGTTCTTATGAGGTATTTAACCAATTTGAGCTGAGCTGCGCCTTGAGGTAAGCTTCATAGCGATCTTCGCCAAATCCAGCAACTTCACCAGTGCTAGACATTTCCACTCCAAGCAACACATCAGCCCTTACGAATGTGGAAAAAACGAAAATACTGGGACCTAAAGAAAAAAAAAAAAAAAGAAAAAAAAGAAAGAAAAAGAAAAATTCCTTAATAAATGAATTTTTCTATAACTCAATAGGATAAATGAAAGAACTTGATTTTCTAACACTAAGACTTTTTTTTTTTTTGCTTATTAGCAAAAAGGTATACGATATGCTTTATTTTTTTTTTTAAATTACTCTAATTGATTTCTTTTAGAATGTACTCCTGTTTTTGCTTGTGACTATGACAGAACCTAATTTTCTGACAGAAATGACAATAGATTTGGCATTTATGTAGATATATGTATTGGTACTTAATTTGCTACATTTTTCTTCATGCAAATATTCAGAGCTACAAATTCTAAGGGCCCTTAGGTAAAAAAAGAAAAAAAAAAAAAAAAAAAAAAAAAAAAGGACAATTATCTCAGATTTTATTTTGTTGTAGTGTGATGATTTAGTTTTAGATTACCATCAGTGTGGTTTAATAGGATATCAATGAAAGATAATGCGTTGCTAATTTCCATTTTTACAGTAAACCCGATTATATATTTGATGTTTAGTTTATTTACAAACTCAGGTAATATTGTTTTGCAAGGGTATATTACTTATGCATCTTTAATGTATTGGAAATGGCAAATGCTTAACATTTAAAGAAAAATCAAAGTATATATTCATTATTTACTTTTATAATGAATACCATTTTTTTTTTTTTTTAAAAATATCTGAGAAAATGTTATTTTTTTTGTAATAACCACCAATATCTTCATGACTAAATTTTGTTTGAAAAAAAAGTTTAAATTTTTACATTTTCATAAAGATTAATTGTTGATGCATCTCTGCTGATTTTATTTATTTATTTATTTTTTTTAACAAAAGATTCCAACATAACAAATGGGATTGTCTTAATTTATTTTCCAAAACAATATTTCAGTTTTTGTGAAAATTTTTCACAGGTTGAAACCTTTAAATTTTTTTTTAAGCAATAATTTTCTTGGTTTTATCTTTTTAAAAATGAAAAGGGACTAGAAATTTCATTTTAATTACTAGCCATGGACCTCTGGTTAGTATTACTATTAGATTAAAAAAAAAAACAAACTATTTTACCGAGATATGTTATGCTCTTAATTGATTTAAAAGAACTGTTCTGAAATAAAATTACAATTTAAAAAAATTTTTTTTATCTCCACTAGAACTAAAGGAGCATTGCCTCTTGATGACAAAGGATCAGATACTCCACTTTGATCCCAGCTAAAAGGTAGGGCAAACAGGTGGTAGGTTTTCAAAATGTTTTCATTTTTGTTATAACTTAAGTCAAAACCAAGGAATTATATTTACACACAAAGAGTCACTTACTTTCAGTGCAACTTTCCCACAACCATAGAGTACATTAACAGGATCCATTTTTTCTCCCATTATAACTCTTGTTGCCATGGCTACAAAGTCATGGTCTAAAGCCTTTGACACGAATGGGAAGGACCGGGAAACTCTGACATTACATTCAATGACCTTTAATTGATTATCCTGCAAAAAAAAAAAAAAAAAAAGTCTTTGTGAATTTAATCTTAGAAAAATTACCAATTTGGTACCATTTTTTTTGTTCTTTACATGTTTAGCCTTTTGGCACCCAGGTATAGTCAGAAAATTTCACATAAATTAATATAACTTATAAATTGGTAAATGATAAATATTGCATTAGTTTTTAGAATGTAAATATAAAATAGTGTTTATTTTTGTTGTAAATTCTCAAGAACAAAGAAAATGTATTAACTCACTTTCATATGTTTAGGTTTTATTACAATTCTAATTATCACTTTTTTAAAATGATAAACATTGTTGAGGAATGAAGGTAGTTAAAATAATAGTTGTATCAAAGGAAAAGTGTCCTTTAGATCTGTTTTTTTTTTTTTTTGTGGGCAGAAATTCCAAGTTTACCCCCTCATATTTAGTTTTATTTCTACTGACCTCTATATTTATGAGGTGTATTTCATTTGACATCCAAATGTATAAGAGTTTTCAAATAACTCCTGTCAATTTGATTTCACCTTGTTCTTCACCACCAGAATATAAATAAGTATAAGCAAGAATACACAACACCCACATTGAATGACTATCTTGGATACTAAGTGCATTTTTTAAACATTACAAGAG